>JANAVB010016166.1:0-62500 GCA_029216955.1 Iris pallida | reverse complement strand
ACCAGTGACCTAGAGTTGACCTAGGGTTGACCACAGTTGACCACAGTTGACCAGAGTTGACCGGTTGACCAAAAAGTCAACTGTTGATTCAAATCGATCCCGATTGATTCCGTTTGACTTGTATTGACCCAGTTTGACCCAGGTAGACCTAATATGACTTAGTTTGATCCCGTACAACCTAGTTTGATATGCCTTGACCTAGAATGACTTAATAGGATTCAAATTGATTTGATTTTATTTCCTAAACATAGTATTGATACGTCTTGTTCTCTATAGGTCCTCGAGACGCTGTATTTGCTCCGGTTGACATACCATATTATACTACAGGCGAGTACATTCTCTGACACTTTTCCAATTTACGATAACTGTTATAATTCATGTGATTAGTGTAGATATGCTTGTTCTCGACACATTGGTCACACGGATTGGTATTCATGGATCCCGACATGAGATGTTATTCCTCGTTATCTTGGTATATCCTGTGCAAGCCCCTTGTAGTTCTTGTGCAGTATATGGACACCGATTCTCGAAGAGACTTACTCCCTTCTCGTGGAATCCTGTGTCATAACGTGTCTTGCTTGGATCCACTCTACCAGTCGGGGACGGGGAGTATTAGTGTAGATATGTGGTCAAAGCCTATTGTGCACCCATTGTGCACCTATTGATTGTGAGTGTTGATCATACACCCCACGTATGATTAGCCAGGCCTGTTACTATTTTATGCAAGTTCCCAAGCCGGCCACATATTGCAGCTAGTTCTCACACACCTAGAGATATGGTTCTTGATTCTCGTACATGCCATGATCAGTTTACTTGCCTTGTTCTAGCTCTAGATTTACAGCTTACCTTGCCATGATATTCACATGTACATTCCATGATTTTCTTGTATATACTATCTATTTACAGTCTTGTAGCTTTTATCATATCTTGTGAACTGCTGTTAGTAGATTGTACTCGTTCCATCCTGACAGGATATGTTGAAAATATTACAGATGCAGATGAGGGAGACTACAGTACCTACTACGGTCCGGATGACGTAGTGGGAATAGACTTGGAGACTTTGGTCCAGCAGGGGTTAGCCCCGCCTGACGAGACCCTACCTATTACTTAGTTAGAGTAGGTCTTTTGTACTGGACATTGTCTCCAGCTACTTTTGAGACTGTTATTATTATGGACTGTATTAGAGACTTGGACTGTATATATTCTTTGTGTTGGACTTGACAGGTTATATATTATTTTATCGTCTGGTTGTCTTTTCATTTTAGTCTTTACTTTGTTATCTTAGAGTCGTGATTGAGTACTCATATATATATTCATTGCTTGTCCTCCGTTCGGAGTTGACCATATTCTCGACAGGTTTTTGTTATATATATAAACTGTTTAGAGTAGGAAAATCTACAGCGTTCCACGCCGATTTTTCGGTGAGGGCTGGACGTTGTCGCGTCACGTACCCTTTTAGCGGGTGCGGATCGTGACAATATATACACACACATAAATACACATGTATATATATATGTATATATATATATATACCACTCTCAAAGGATTAAACCATAATAAATCCTTAACCTATTTTTCTAGGAAAATCCTACAAATTTGTGGGCAAATGGTGGAGAATGAGCTCCTCTCCATTTATTGTGAGGGAAATGAATGCAAATGAGTAATAAATTGGGAATTAAAAGCATACCTAAAATAGGTTGGTTGGAGGAAGAAGAAAGACTTGAAAGGAATTGAATTTGAAAGAGAGAGAGAGAGAGTTACTTAGTGGAGAAGAAAGAGGGGGGGGGGGGGCTCTCCTACATGGCCGGCCAAGCATGGGTGGGTAGGGGCACTTGTATTTACAAGTTTGCCCCTCCCTAAGCCTAATGCTTAAATAAATCCAAAATATGTTTTGGAAATTGCTAAAAATAAATAAAAATCATAATTAAACTAAATTACTCATGGGGGACTAGTCCAAACTCCTAAACCCTAAAGTTTAGTGTGGTGGGCCATGGTTAAATAACATGCTAATTACGGCTCAAGTCGAAATTCACCGGGGTCCCGAATTAACTCGGAATACGATAAAATTCGAACCGGACTCCTATAATAATTAAATAATAATATTCATGAAATAAAATTCCTAAAAATATTATAAAAATAGAAAATTACCATTTTACCCCCAACTGGGAAAAGTGAGGGTGACAAGTCTATCCACCTTAAAAAAATTTCGTCCTCGAAATTGAAGACACAAGCACAGGAAATCACAAACATAAATAAAGAAAATATGTTTATACCTCAGGGCGCGAAAAGATAAGGGAAACGCTCCCGCATGTCGTCCTCCCTCTCCCAGGTAGACTCACCTGGAGAGTGATGTCTCCATGCAATCCGAACCAAGGGTATGACCTGGTTCCGGAGCACCTTCTCCCTGCGATCCAGAATCTTCACCGGCTGTTCTGGATAGCTGAGAGTAGGTCCCACCTGTATCGCTGAATGATCCAATATATGGCTAGGATCTGCCACGTACCGCCTTAGCTGAGATACATGAAACACGTTGTGCACTCCCTCGAGCCTGGTAGGCAAGTCCAGTCGGTAGGCTACTGCACCGATCCTCTCTAAGATGGTGAAAGGTCCGATGTAGCGCGGACTGAGCTTTCCACCACCGCCAAAGCGAATAGTGCCACGTGTCGGGGATATCCTCAGAAATACCATGTTACCAACCTAGACACAAGACAAAAACTCAACACACAACTAACAAACAATCACAACAAACACGACAAGAACTGAAACTAACCTCGAACTCTAACGGTCTCCGGTGACTATCGGTCCAACGCCGCTGCCTATCCTGAGCCACCCGAAGTCTGTCTCTAATCAATCTGACCTTCTCGGCCGCATCCACAGCCATCTCCGGCCCAAGAAGCGCCCGCTCGTCGACATCGTCCCAAGACAAGGGAGTACGGCATCTCCGTCCATATAGAGCCTCAAATGGTGACATCTCTATACTGGCCTGGTAGCTGTTATTGTAAGCAAACTCTACCAAGTGAAGATGGTCCTTCCAAGAACCCCCGAGATCTAGCACACATGTACGAAGCATATCCTCCAAAGTCTGGATGGTCCTCTCCGACTGCCCGTCTGTCTGAGGATGATAAGCAGTACTAAACTTGAGCGAGGTGTCCAAGCTAGCCTGCAAACTCCTCCAGAAGTGGGAAGTGAATCGGCTATCCCAATCTGAAACTATTCTCACCGAAACTCCGTGCAATCTCACGATCTGACGAACATACAGCTCAGCCAGCCTCTCCGTAGACAAACCCACTTTGAAAGGCAAAAAGTGGACCGATTTGGTCAATCTATCAACTATGACCCAAACCGCGTCCTTTCCTCCTGACGACCGTGGAAGTCCAGATACAAAGTCCATGGTGATGTGCTCCCACTTCCATTCGGAAATGGATAGCGGCTGTAGCAATCCACCTGGTCTCTGTCTCTCTGCCTTCACCTGCTGACACACAAGGCAACGAGATACAAACTGAGCTACCTCGCGCTTCATGCCATACTACCATACATGCTCTCTCAGGTCCCTATACATCTTGTTGGCCCCAGGATGCATAGAATACTGAGAGCGATGCGCCTCCTGAAGAACCTCCTCCCGAAGCTTTCTGTGCGGAACGCACAGCCTAGTACCGTGCCGCAACGACCCGTCTTCGGCTACAGAGAAATCGTCAAGCAAGCCCGTCCTCACCTGCTCCCTGATGCTCCTCAGGACAACATCATCATACTGCGCTGACCTGACTCTATCCATCAGCTCAGACTGAATCTGCAAACCCCACATCTGGATCTCCATGCCCGGAATGATGACCTCGATACCCAAACTATCCAGGTCGGCCAACAAATGACGATCTGTCGTCAAGAACATAGCAACTGGATACCTGCTCAAGGCATCTGCAACTACGTTGGCCTTTCCCGGATGGTACTGCAAGGATATATCAAAGTCCTTCATCAGCTCTAACCACCGCCTCTGCCGCATGTTCAACTCCTTCTGAGTGAATACGTACTTCAAGCTCTTGTGATCTGTGAAGATCTTAACTCGCTCTCCGTACAGGTAATGCTTCCATAACTTCAAAGCAAATATAATCACGGCCATCTCCAGATCATGAGTAGGATAGTTCTTCTCATGAGGACGTAACTGCCTGGATGCATAGGCAATCACCTTCCCGTGCTGCTGAAGAACACACCCTAAACCCTTCCCAGAAGCATCGCTGAAGATCGAGAACCCTCCTGACCCAGATGGCAAAGTCAGGATCGGAGCTGAAGTCAACCTCCTCTTCAGCTCATCGAATGCAGCCTGACACTCAACAGTCTAGACGAACTCTACGTCCTTTCTGGTGAGTCTAGTCATCGGCTCTGCAATCCGCGAGAAGTCCTGGACGAACTTTCGGTAATAGCCAGCCAAACCCAGAAAGCTCTGAACCTCGGCAACTGAACTGGGCGTAGACCAAGACTCCACTGCCGAAATCTTCCTCTGGTCTACTGAAATCCCGTGCTCAGTCACAACATGACCTAGGAACTCCACCTGGTCTAAGAAGAACTCACACATCGAAAGCTTCCCGTAGAGTTGCTCCCTCCTCAGAGTCTCTAACACAACTCTCAAGTGCTCCTCATGCTCCTCCTGCGTCTTCGAATAGATCAAGATATCGTCTATGAAGACCACCACGAACTTGTCAAGATACTGATGAAATACCTTGTTCATCAAGTTCATGAACACCGCGGGAGCATTGGTCAACCCAAATGGCATTATTGTAAACTCGTACTGGCCGTACCGAGTCCGAAATACCGTCTTGGGAATGTCATCCCGCCTCACCTTCAGCTGGTGATACCCGGACCTCAAATCTATCTTCGAAAAGACCTTTGCCCCACTCAGCTGATCGAACAAGTCGTCGATCCTCGGCAAAGGGTACCTATTCTTGATAGTGAGGTTGTTGAGCGTCCGGTAATCAATGCACATGCGGGACGTACCGTCCTTCTTCGGCACGAACAGGACTGGCGCTCCCCAGGACGAAGAACTGGATCTGATGAACCCCTTGTCCTGCAGCTCGTCGACTTGCTTCTTCAGCTCTATCAACTCGCTGTTGTTCACCCTATAGACATGCTGTGAGATGGGCTCGGCGCCCGGCACCAAGTCTATGGAGAACTCAATGTCCCTGTCTGGCGGCATCCCCGACAACTCCTCGGGAAAGACATCCGAGAACTCAGCAATCAACGGATGTGGCAAATCCTGCCCCGCCAACAAAGCTCCACAGAATCCAGCCTCCGGCTCCGCTGCTCCTCGAGCAAACTCGATCTCTGGCTCACCCAGCGTCCTAAAAAGAACTCTGCCTCCTATACAATCAATGCTAGCATGGTGCATGCTCAACCAATCCATACCGAGTGCCATATCGTACCTCGGTAGGGGCATTACGAGCAGACACGCACTCAAGTCCCGGCCTCTCAGAGTGACTCTCTGCCCCTTGCAAATATTATTAACCAGGATAATACCTCCCCCGGTCATAATCTTGCAAGTCCTACCCATATATTCAGCAATGATATTGTGTCTCAAAGCAAAAGAAACAGACACAAAACTATGGGTCACCCCAGAATCAAATAAGGCGAAAGCAGGGAAAGAATCTAGGAGAACATGACCTGCTACAACATCTCCGACGGGCTCGGCCTCCTCCTCTGCTGCCAAAGCGAACACCCTGCCCGCGGGTGCTCCCCTCTGGTGCTGAACAAAATGCTGCTGCTGGGTCTGAAGTGGGGGACCCCTCTGCTGAACCGCTGGTCCTCTAGCCGGCTGCACCCTGTCCTGGCTCCCTTGACTGCCCGAGCAGGGCAGCCCTTCAGCTGGTGGTCGGTCCCTCCGCAGAATAGGCAAGCGCCTAACCTCCTCCGGCATACATCTCTGCTGTGCCCCGTCTTTCTGCAGAAAGCACACTGCTGGGTCTGCCTCTGGCCCTGACCCTGATGCTGCTGGGCACGCGCCGGTACCTGCTGAATCTGCAACAGAGGCTGCTGCTGAAACGGCCTCTGCTGCTGCTGAATGTGGAGGCGCTTGGCCGGTCCCGCACTGGAACTCGCCCCCATAGTATCTCCGCTCCTCTTCGACTTGAGGCCGAAGTCCTCCTCTGCGATCTGTGCGTCCATCAATATCTGATCGAACGTTGCATCACGGCGACCCGAGGTGCGGGTGTGCACTGCATGAATAAGTCCCCTACGGAACTTACGAGCCTTCTGCCCCTCATCCTAGATCATATCGGGAGCGAACCTGCTAAGGCGGAAGAACTCAGCTGCATACTCGTCCACCGACGAGTTCCCCTGCACTAGACCCACGAACTGGCCCTCCAATGCTGTAAGAGCCACGTCCGGGAAGAACTTCTCCTTGAAGAGCCTCCGAAAGTTCTCCCAGGTCAGCCCTCTCACCGACGCACGAGGATCCGTACGGTACCATGTCAACGCAATGTCGAAGAATCGGCTGGCTGCGGCCGAAACCCAAAGTGCTCTAGGAAGCTCTGCCAGCTCCATGCTCCGCTGTACATCCTCTAGCCAGTCGTCTGCATAAAGGATGCCCTCTGTGCCTGTGAAGTCCCTGGAGATCATCTTCCTAAAGTCTAATACTCTCCCCGGCCTGGACTGCTGCTGGTACGGCTGCTGGCCAGTAGGGCCCTGCACCGTACCCGGTGCCACTCTCTCTACTGCTACCAGTGCAAGCTGATGCGAGTTCTCCATACTCTGCCTCAGCATCTCGATCTGACGGTATGACGCCTCCGACTGGCGCTGCGATGCCTCTGCCTGGGCCCGCTGTGTCTCCATCATCTGCTGAAGGAGAAGGAACATATGATGCGTATCCGTCGGTATCGGTGGTGGTGGCGGCAGTATCTCCGGAACGACGGCTGAAACCCTCTGGGGTGGAGGTGGTAGACCTCCCTGTGCAACTGTCGGGGTCTCTGGAATAGTGGAATCACTGGGGGCAGTCTCGTGAACCTCATCCTCTGCCTGATCAGAGTCTCGTGAACCTCATCCTCTGCCTGATCAGATCTCTCAGGCAAGCTACTCGATCCAGTGGCCTGCGGGTGCGTCTTCGTCATCTTGGAGACGAATTGAAACAAGAGATCAATATGGCACATGAGTAGATTATCAAAGAAGGACAGTTAATTTAATACAAGGTGAATAATCATGATAATCAAAAGATCAGAAATTTCCTAGGTGTGATTGAGAAACTCTTATCATGTCCTAGGTCCTACGTCCTAATTGCAGGCTCGTAATTAGTACTCTAAGTCGAGCACCATTACAAGACCTGCATGGACCACCACAAAAACGTGTCACGACCCGCACCCTTATGAGGGACACGAGCACGTGGGTACGTCCAGCCTACGCCGCAGTGTCGGCGGTAGAACGTTGTATATAACGTCTGTAAATACTACGACTAACAGTATAAATATACCTGTACAGTATATACTCTCCGAATGGAGGTGACATAACAATACAGTCTCAATCACAGAATAAAACTAAGGTAGATAGCTCAGAAGAAAAGACATATGATAGATGAAAGAGTAAATAAGCCCAGAGTCCAAAACAAGTCCAGATATATACAACATCACAGGGTATCAAAATATAATATAGAAACTACAGTCTGATAAAGCTAGTTGGATCGCAGTCCAGTCAAACCTAGCTAACCTACACTACACTGGAAGTACAAAATCTAGCGGCTCTACTATAAGGCCACGATCCAAGGTTACTCCATCTAACTCGAGCCCATAATAGGTCGAGCAGTCCTCCTCAGAGTCATCTGTAATATATTATAACGGTATCCTGTCAGAAAAATGAGCAAGTACAAGCACTAACAGCAGTTCCATGTGAATTGACAAGTTCTATAAGAGACAGTATAATGAACTACAAGACAAAGATATATGAAGACTTGGGAACCGTTCGGAAGCCAAGTTACAACCCTTAAACCAAACAAGGACCGGGGTTGTAACTTTTCTCCCGAGCAGAACTTAGTCTCCAATCAAGGTACAATGTAAAGGCATGTAGAGCATGTGAGTAACTGTATATCATGCATGGTGAGAAAGTACTGAATGTAGAACAGAACAGGATATATGACAAAAAAAGTAAATATAAAATGTGCCTCGAACATTATAGCCTAATGTGATCGGTATGGGTCAAGAATCAGGCTTCCAGCCGACCGGCTACAAGTACGTGGACTCGGTCCGGCCGGGATGGTAAGCTATGGAGCAAGTAGTAGCACAGGTCAGGCTGTACCCATCGTGAGGTGAGGGTATAGCTATGATACAAGTAGTAACTCAAGGTGGGCATCGATCACACTATCTATAATATTCCCCATTTCCCCGAATAGTATACGGATCCGGACATAGCACGTCATGACGCGGGATTCCCTAAGAGGGGAGCAAGTCCTCTTCTGGAATCGACGTCAATACAAGTACGAGAATCAAGACTAAGCAAGTACCAGTATCCCAAGAAATCCAGGAATGACATCTCATGACAGAAATCCGACAATACTAGTCCGTGAACTATCGTGTCTGAGAATCAAGTAAGACACTACGACTTAATCGGATATAGCAAATATCAAGACAATGAAAACTATCAGTGAATGTACTCGCCTGCTGTCCTGAGCTGTAGGGTATATCAATGCCTAGAATGGAAAATCAGAGACCTAAAGATGAGATATTGTATGTTAATTTAGGTTTAAACAAGTTTAAGAATGATTTACAATGAATGATATGCAATATAGGTCAAACTAGGTCTCACTGAGTCACACTATGTCCTGTCAAGTCAATCTAGGTCAAATCAAGTTATATCAAGTCAATCTAAGCCAACCCAAGTCAATCCTAGGTCATACCAGTTATCACAGGTCAAAACAAGTCGAAGAAAGTCAAACGGGGTCAAGAGTTGGCCTATATATATATAAAGGGGGGGGGGGGGTTAATAGGTGAAAAGGCTCAAAGGGGGGGGGGGGTTTAACCTGGTAGCAGCTGCTGCCAGGGCTGCTGCTGTTACTGCAGCTGATGCTGCTGCTGTGGCTGTTTCTTCTTCTTCTTCTCATCTCCTTCTTCATCATCTCCCACTCTCTATACATATATATATATATATATATATATATATATATATATATATATATATATATATATATATATATATATATATATACTCTTATATCCCTCCATCTATCTCACTATATGTATAACTATATACACAACACACACACATCTATATATTTACATACATACACACCCATATCCATATACATATATAAATACACACTCATATCTATATATATATAAAATATATATATATATATATATATATATATATATATATATATATATATATATATATATATATATATATATATATATATATATATATATATATATACACATTCATATCTATATATATATATATATATATATATATATATATATATATATATATATATATATATATATATATATATATATATATATATATATAATACAACACACACACACCCTCACACAACACAAACACACACACACTCTCACCACTCTCATAACACCCATGCCACTCTCACAACACCACCATCCTCATGACACTAAATTCATATCAATATATACACACACATAAATACATGTGTATATATATATATATATATATATATATATATATATATATATATATATATATATATATATATATATATATATATATATACCACTCTCAAAGGATTAAACCATAATAAATCCTTAACCTATTTTTCTAGAAAAATCCTACAAATTTGTGGGCAAATGGTGGAGAATGAGCTCCTCTCCATTTATTGTGAGGAAAATGAATGCAAATGAGTAATAAATTGGGAATTAAAAGCATACCTAAAATAGGTTGGTTAGAGGAAGAAGAAAGACTTGAAAGGAATTGAATTTGAAAGAGAGAGAGAGAGAGAGAGAGAGAGAGAGAGAGAGAGAGAGAGAGAGAGAGTTGCTTAGTGGAGAAGAAAGAGAGGGGGGGGGCTCTCCTACATGGCCGGCCAAGCATGGGTGGGTAGGGGCACTTGTATTTACAAGTTTGCCCCTCCCTAAGCCTAATGCTTAAATAAATCCAAAATAGGTTTTGGAAATTGCTAAAAATAAATAAAAATTATAATTAAACTAAATTACTCATGGGGGACTAGTCCAAACTCCTAAACCCTAAAGTTTAGTGTGGTGGACCATGGTTAAATAACATGCTAATTACGGCTCAAGTCAAAATTCATCGGGGTCCCGAATTAACTCGGAATACGATAAAATTCGAACCCGACTCCTATAATAATTAAATAATAATATTCATGAAATAAAATTCTTAAAAATATTATAAAATAGAAAATTACCATTTTACCCCTAACTGGGAAAAGTGAGGGTGACAGGCGTGACAAAGTTTTAGTGGTGGCCCACGCAGGTCTGGTTTCAGACTTGTGGGGTGTTTTGATTTTAGGATGTCTCAATCGCACATGTTTCTCCTTGATCTCATGATTCATTGTTCTCAATCCTAGCTTGACCTTTTCGTATCCTTTGGCTTCATTGATCCTTCATGTCCGGTCGTTTGATTGTTCTCTTGTCCCTTTTCTTAGGGGCACCTCGTCCGTGCCTGTCAGGGCTGGACAGCAGCAACAAGGGCAACATGGGCAACATGACCAGGTCGGTCAGCAACAAGGGCCAGTACTACCTCAAGAGAATATCTAAGAAAAAGTGATAGTGGAACCAGCAGCTGGACCGCAGTATCCGGAGGTTCCTACACCACCCATAGTTCCACCTACCCCAGTGGAAGTGGATACACCAGCCCTTCTGGAGATCATGAGAGGGATGATGGCTACTCAGCAACATCAGATGTTGGCCCAGCAACGCATGCACGCTCAGTTACAAGAGCAGAATGTGTTGCTCAACCAAGGATTGCAGACGGCTTTGGAAAGAGGAGTGAGAACAGATTTAGGAGCATCAGCCAGGTTTTGCAAGTACAACCCCTGCCGTTTCGAGGGCACAGAAGATGCCATTTCAGCAGATGCATGGCTTAAGGATATTGAGGCTATTCTGACAGCAGCTAAGGTGCTGGCAGAAGAACGTGTGGATCTAGTAAAGTTGTTGCTTCAGTATCTCGCACGTGATTGGTGGGAATCAGAGGAAGTAGGCATCAGACGTCCTGTTGCTTGGAACGATTTCACTGCAAGATTCAAGACGAAGTATTATGGAGTTGTGGCACAGTTTGAGCTACAACAGAAGTTTATCAACCTCAGACAGGCTGGCAAGACGGTAGATGCTTATGCAGCGAAGTTCTGCAGATTGAGTAGGTTCGCCCCGGAGATGGTAGCCATAGAGAGCCAGAGGGCTATGAGGTTTCAGCAAGGGTTTCATCTTGAACTCTTGCAGTTGATAGAGGGGCACAATTATCAGACTTTCGATGAGATATTGACGGCCACTCGGAGGCATGAGATCACCACTCAGAGGATCACGGCAAGGACTGGAGGTCAGAAGAGATCACACAGTCAGATTAAAGGAGGAGGGAGAGCAGCGCCCCGTACAACAATACCGTTCCCTGGCATTCGCATTCACGATATGGCAATGCGAGGGCCAGCACCTCCCAGGCAGCAGCAACAGCAACATAGGGAGAACCAGCAACCCCCAGCAGGCTGTACTCATTGTGGGAAGATAGGGTACACTAGAGATGTGTGTCGGACATTGAACGGGCAGTATTTGATATGTGGGAATCCAGATCATCGGGTTACCACATATCCCATGAATTCGAGGTCAGGAGGACCAGTACAATAGTTTCCTGCTCTGCCAGCACCAGGGGCAGGACAGTATCGAGGGCCAGCGGTAGCAGTAAGGCCGTTGGCACAGCGCCCATTCATGATACAGGCTCAAATGTTTCGGCAGCAGGGACCGCTGATGCAGCAACACCAGCATAGACCACCCCAGCATCACAAAGGCAGGGGCCAGCGGCAGCACCAGGCTAGGTCGCAGCATGGAAACCAGCAAGGAGGTCGAGGACAGGCATTCACTCTGTCCTTGGAAGAGGCATTGGCATCGAAAGATGTTGTGGCAGGTAACATTCTCGTCGCCTTTTATCCCGCAGTAGCATTGTTTGATTCGGGAGCATCACACTCATTTATATCTGTACAATTTGCAACACAGCTAGGAATGGAATTCGAGGCATTGCCAGGGAGGTTAAATATACTCACTGGTAATGGGCTCGTAGGAGTTAGTAGAGTTATTCTAGCATGTAGCATTGTAGTTTGTGGGCATTCCTTACCCGCCCGGTTGATAGAATTTTTTGTTAGAAATTTTGACGTTATCTTAGGCATGGACTGGGTGAAAGACCGTCATGCGACAATAGATTATCGTAGAGGGAGTGTATCTTTTGATATTCTAGGCATGAAGCGGTTCACCTTAGTCAGATCAGTAGCAACTCAACAAGAGCAGGGAGTAGTGACGGCAATGGAAGAAGTTCAAGTTTCGAAGGTAGTTGAAGAATTTCTGGACGTATTTCCCGAAGAACTTCCAGGTCTACCACCGGTTAGAGATATTGAGTTCAGTATAGAATTGGCACCTGGAACTAAACCGATATCAGATCGAGTTTACAGAATGGCGGATTCAGAGCAAGCCAAGGTATATCAGTACATAGAGGAACTGAAGGAGAAGAAGTTCATCCAAGCTAGCGTGTAACCATGGGCAGCACCAGTGGTACTTGTGGGGAAGAAGGATGGGTCATCCAGATTGTGCATCGATTACAGAAAGCTTAACGCAGCAACAGTGAAGAACAAGTACCCACTACCCAGGATCGACGACTTATTTGATCAGTTGAGCAAAGCTAGAGTTTTCTCCAAGATAGATCTTCGTTCAGGGTATCATCAAGTGAGGGTTCGGAAGGAAGACATTCCCAAGACAGCGTTCAGGTCGAAGTATGGGCATTATGAATTCTTAGTAATGCCGTTTGGTTTGACCAATGCTCCAGCAATCTTTATGGATTTAATGAATCGCATCTTTATGTCGTACCTGGATCAATTTGTCGTTGTGTTTCTCGACGACATTCTTGTATATTCAACTAGTGAAGAGGAGCATGAAGATCACCTCCGAAAGGTGTTACAGGTTCTGAGAGAGAACCAGTTGTATGCCAAGCTCAGCAAGTGTGAGTTTTGGTCAGATCACATTTCATTTTTGGGTCATATCATATCAGGAGCTGGAGTAGCAGTGGATCCCAAGAAGGTAGAAGCAGTAGAAAGTTGGCCAGTACCCAAGACCGTAGCAGATGTGCAGAGTTTCTTGGGATTGGCAGGATATTACAGAAAGTTTGTATCAGACTTTGCGAGGCTTTCAGCACCCATGACCCGATAGACACGGAAAGATGTGCCATTCGTCTGGTCGGCAGAATGCCAGGTATCATTTGAGAATTTGAAGCAGAAGTTGACATCAGCACCTATTCTTACATTGCCAGTTGGACCCGGAGGTTTTACCGTTTATTGTGATGCGTCAGGTAAAGGACTTGGATGTGTCCTCATGCAGCATGGGAAGGTGATAGCTATGCATCTAGGCAGCTTCGAGATCACAAGAAGAATTACCCGACTCATGACTTGGAGTTGGCAGCAGTAGTATTTACTTTGAAGCTATGGAGGCATTACTTATATGGTGATCGAGTGGACATGTACACAGACCACAAAGGTCTGAAGTACATCTTTACTCAGAAGGAGCTGAACATGAGGCAGAGAAGATGGTTGGAGTTGATCAAGGATTACGACGTGGAGCTTCAGTATCATCCAGGCAAGGCTAATGTGGCAGCAGATGCTCTCAGCAGGAGAGGCGACACATTTATGTTAACAACACAGAGGCATATTTTAGAAGACCTTCAGGAGATGGGCATCGAGGTTATACTTCCTAGTGATGTAGGAGTTCTTGCGAGTCTACAAGTTCAATCCAACTTGGTAGATAGGATCAAGGCAGCTCAGGCACAAGACCCAAGGATTCAGAAGCTTAGGACAGAATGTGAGTCAGGACTCAGGAAGGAGATAAGAATTTATGAAGATGGTACACTTAGGTTTGGGTCAAGTCTATGTGTGCCTAGTGGAGATATCAGACAGGAGGTTATGGTAGAAGCTCACAGTTCTCAGTATTCTATACACCCTGGAGGGACCAAGATGTACCAAGATATCAAGCAGCACTTCTGGTGGAACGGGATGAAGAGGGAGATAGCTAGATTCGTTTCCCGTTGCTTGGTATGTCAGCAAGTGAAGGCAGAGCAGCAGAGGCCAGCTGGATTATTGCAACCGCTTTCTATCCCGGAATGGAAGTGGGAACATATCACAATGGACTTTGTGACCGGTTTATCGAGATCACCAAGTGGTAAGGATGCTATTTGGGTAATCGTAGATCGGCTTACGAAGGTGGCACATTTTCTTCCTTTTAGAGTAGGTCAATCTACGGAGAAGTTGGCAGAATTGTATATGCAGCAGATAGTCAGACAACATGGGATCCCAGTCAGTATTGTGTCAGACAGAGATACCCGTTTTACATCACATTTTTGGAAGAGTTTACATCATAGCTTGGGTACCAAGTTAAGATTTAGCACGGCATACCATCCACAAACGGACGGACAATCAGAAAGAACAATTCAGACTTTAGAAGACATGTTGCGAGCTTGCACCCTAGATTTTGGAGGATCTTGGGAGAGCCACCTACACTTGGTCGAGTTCTCATACAACAACAGTTATCAAGCCAGTATCCAAATGGCGCCATTTGAAGCACTATATGGTAAGAAGTGTAGGTCGCCACTAGTATGGGACGATATTGGGGAGAGAAAGATGTTAGGCCCGGAGATGATTGTTCAGACAGTGGAAGTGATTAATGGATTTAGAGAGCGACTTCGAGTTGTGCAAGATCGGCATCGTCATTGGGCAGACCAGCATCGTAGGCCGCTAGAATTTTCTGTTGGGGACCACGTATTCTTGCGGATCTCACCTACCCGTGGGGTCATTAGATTTGGCATTCGCGGGAAGTTGAGTCCCCGATACGTGGGCCCGTTTGTTATCCTTGAGAGGATAGGCGATGTTGCTTATCGTTTATCCCTTCCACCTTCGTTACGAGAGGTGCATGACGTGTTTCATGTATCTCAGTTGCGAAGGTATGTATCGGACCCAAGCCATGTTCTTGATCATTCTGAGCTGGTTGTTGGTACCAACCTGTCTTACGAGGAACAGTCTGTGTCTATTTTGGACCGAAGAGAGAAGATACTCAAGAACCGAACAATTAACCTTGTCCGGGTTGCTTGGGGTCATCACTCTTTAGAAGAGTCAACGTGGGAACGTGAGAATGATATCCGATCACGGTATCCGCACCTGTTTGACTCACAAGGTATATTTTCTTCTGTATACCTTGATTGTCTTAACTCCTCATGCTTGTCACCTTATGAGTAGAATTACTTAATGTTGTAGATTGTTAGATGTAGATACATTACTTGTTATTATCATTGTAGAATGATTGCTTACTCAATTGTTTATACTTAGATTAGTTTAGCTTCGATATTTCTATCATGCTTGGATCTGAAATTCCGAGGACGGAATTTTTCTAAGGAGGGTAGAGATGTCACTTCCCATTCCCAGAATACGTATTTTTAGAATGCATGTACTATTTAAATGTAAATATTTTATATTTTTCATGTATTGCTCTGTATTTAAATTCCTTTAATTTCATGTTAATTAATTTCCTGCAATTTTATTTCTGTACTTTACTTTCTGCTTTTATACTCTGCTTCAGCTTTGCTATGGGTTTGGCTCAGATTGGTTTAATTATGTTGGTTCATCATGAACCGAAATAAACCCCTACCTACCACCACCCCATTTAAAGCCCCAAACCCTTTCTCTCTCTTCATTACTTCTTCTCATTACTCTTCTTCTTCCTCATAACTCTCCCACCAACCTAGGAGAGCAAGGCAAGTGCCAACTTGCTTCCTGATGGATCCCCATTATTATTGTTCCATCATCTTCCTTATTTGATTCTAAGTCTCTTTAGTACTTAACATTTTCAATTTCCATGGCTTATTTGTTGTAGATCTAAGTTTGATACATTTTTGGGTTTCTTAGGTTTTGATCTAGTAAACTTTGTTATCTTCAAGTTTTGATGGTTCCATGTTGTAGAGAATTTTGTTCTACCCAATTTTAACCTATGGAAGTCCATATTTGGGCTTGGAATGAAAGATTTATGGAGCTTGGAAGCAATGGCTTCCATGGTTCTGTTCTCAGAAAAATTCGGAGAGGAAGAACACCCACAGCCGCATGAATCTTTATTCCTCAGGCGCATAAGCTTATTTATTTTCCAATCATTTTCCACAGCGCATGAGATTATTTATTTTCCAATCATTTTCTACAGCGCATGAGATTATTTATTTTCCAATCATTTCCCACAGCGCATGAGATTATTTATTTCCTAATTATTTCCCACAGCGCATAAGATTTATTTCCCACAGCCGCATGAATCTTTATTCCTCAGGCGCATGAGATTATTTATTTTCTAATCATTTCCCACAGCGCATAAGATTTATTTCCCACAGCCGCATGAATCTTCATTCCTCAGGCGCATGAGATTATTTATTTCCCAATCATTTTCCACAGCGCATGAGATTATTTATTTTCCAATCATTTCCCACAGCCGCATGAATCTTCATTCCTCAGGCGCATGAGATTTATTTATTTTCCAATCATTTCCCACAGCGCATGAGATTATTTATTTTCCAATCATTTTCCACAGCCGTATGAATCTTCATTCCTCAGGCGCATGAGATTATTTATTTTCCAATCATTTTCCACAGTGCATGAGATTATTTATTTTCCAATCATTTTCCACAGCGAATGAGATTATTTATTTCCCAATTATTTCCCACAACACATAAGATTTATTTTCCACAGCCGCATGAATCTTTATTCTTCAGGCGCATAAGATTATTTATTTTCCAATCATTTTCTACAGCGCATGAGATTATTTATTTTCCAATCATTTCCCACAGCGCATGAGATTATTTATTTCCCAATCATTATTTATTTTTCAATTTTTATTTCTCGAATTTGGCATTAATTAACATTGATTGTTATCTTGATTAATTATTGATCATGCGTTCCTAGATGGAACTAAGAGACTGGCTAGTCGTCTTATTGAATTAAATGGAATAAGACACGTTCATATTTGCAATCGATTGGCCAATCCCGAATATTGACATATAGATACATGCATGCTACAATTTATTTATTTATTTTACGAAAGCAGCATGTGTACTCTATGGTCAAGGCATGATTATTTCGTGGTTAGTTTTAATTGTTGCATTACGCTATGTAAGACCTACAACTTAACCGTACCGGTATCGTTGTAGAGTTGGGCATATCGTACCTTGTACGAAAGTACTCATTCTGAATGACCATGATCCACGGCATGTAATTTCACTTAACATAGAGGCTACTAAGTTAAATAAAATAATGATTGCATAGAGAGTATGGATTTCTGAGTTCTTACATGGCAGCCCTCTTTGGGACTATTAGTGCCCGACAGGCCGGCTGGTTCCCACAGATATTACAAGTCTGCTACACGGACAGGGAGCGGTATCTGCTTATATTATTGTATATTGTATATTGATGACGGGCGTCCCACTGGGACTCGTCTAATTCATGATTGGCATAATTGATTGATTGGATAGACTAGCCTTGCTTGCCCATAGTAAGAACTGAGAAATCCTTATCGCATAATTCCAGGATAACTTGGAACTCACAGTAGCAAGCCGTAGTAGTTGCATGGCCGGTTAAACTGATTTGTTTGTGTACCGTACCTACTCTGTTAACTAACTAAGATGATCAGAGTGTCGAGACATGACGGGCCAACCTCTGTCCTTGTTTGGTTGGGAGGTTGGTTCGAAGTGTCGTGACATTATGTGAATCCTGGTAGCAAGCAGAGATCTATATATCCTATTCTCTTATTACTGGTTTTAACTCCTCATATCGTGCTTCCTTGCGGTACTTGCTATTAGAGGTCTAACCTCTCTGGTTTTGTATGTTCCCGAGGACTCAGCTTACTTCTACCTCCAAGATGGTCAATACTAGAGGAATGATCGCAGGAGGACTCGAGTGGGTTTCTTACTTCCCCGCTCGTTTTGTTACTTACTTTATATTTTACCGTTTGGCACCGACATGTTAGTCGGATTGTCTTGTACTTACTTTTATATAATTGTAATTAAGTCAGACTGTAGCTGATAACAATTGTGTATATGTTGCTATATCATCTGGCTATGTTTTGTAAAGCCAGATCTCAAGAACATTTTGACTAAGCGTTTGGGACGCCTTATTGCTTATTCTTAAATGTTCTCTGTTATTGCTTCTTGTTTGAATGATTGAGACAATAGATGTGAAGCGACCATAGCGAGACTTTCATGTAGTATGTACCCCCTTGTCTTTTAGACAGTATTGATCGTATTATACGGTATTCATCTACCCGTAATACGTAGCTGGCTGAGTCATTCCCCCGCTCTCCAGTATTCTGGTTCTGGGGCGTGACAAGGCTCGATTAAAGTTGATGCCCAACAAGGGCTATTTTCAGGGGGAGCAAGCCGCTGTTGACAAGTTTGCCCTTGCCGCCTTCAATCAGCCTTCCTCTGTGACCGGTGTTTGCCACAACTGTGGTGACTCAGAGCATTACATCAGATTTTGTCCAAAACTCCTGCAAAGTCCGTCGAGTGATCGTGGACGGGGCCGCGGAGGATGTCGAGGTGGTAGAGACGGTTATGCTGGTAGAAGGAGAAATTATTCTGGAGGGCACAAAGCTAATCTGGCGGCAGAAAGGGAAGAAAATCACCTGGCTGAGTTAACCCTCTTGAGAAGGAGTTCCTCGTGAAGTTACGCAGCACGAAGCTGGGTTCAGACGACAGTCATGGGGCGTCATCTACCTCGAGAGATCACATCACTTGCTTTGCCCAAATCTGTACAGGTATTCCTGTTCGTGCTCTTGCAGTCGCTGTCCACCAACCAGGTTGAATTATGGACTCTGGGGCATCTCGCCATGTCACGGGGTCCCGCGGTGAGTTCCAGGACTATACTCACCTACCGACGCCGTAGAGCATTCAGACTGCTGATGGTAACTCCAGCCCTGTCATGGGTAAAGGCACTGTTGCATGCACCCCTTCTCTGACTCTCACCAATGTCTTATATGCTCCGTCTTTTCCTGTCAATCTTCTTTCTATTAGTGCCATTATTCTTGATCTTAACTGTACTGTTTTCTTTGACATTCCTACGGTAACTTTTCAGAAGAAGGGGACATGACGACGACTAGGGACTGGCACATGGCATAAGGGGCTGTGGTACTTGGACAGGACTGGACTGGACAAAGCATTGGCATCTCTGGTAGCAGACACACCACCGAAAGATTCATGGCGCCGTGTAGAAGATGAATTGCTACTCCACCACCAGCGTGTCGGTCATTCTTCTTTTAAAACTATTAGTCGCATGTATCCGTCCTTATACCAAAGGGCTAATAAAGAGAAGCTATTTTGTAATGCATGTGAGTTGGGTAAACATACCAGAAGCACGTATGTGAGTTCATGAAGTAGAAGTTCAGCTGCATTTGATATGATACATTCGGACGTCTGGGGCCCTTGTCCTACAACCGGTATTAACGGTTTTCGATGGTTCGTCACTTTTATTGATTGTTATACTCGCGTGACATGGGTCTACCTTATGAAGAATAAAAGTGATGTCTTTGAGGCGTTTCAAGACTTTCATCGCCGGGTAGAAAAATATTATGGTACTAAAATTAAGTGCTTATGGTCTGACAATGGGCCGGAGTATACAAATAAGAAGGTTGCTGAGTATTTATCCACTCGTAGAATACTACACCAAACTTCATGTGCCTATACACCGGCACAAAATGGTGTGGCCGAACGGAAGAACAGACACCTGCTGGAGGTCGCACAGACGATGATGCTGGCTATGAATGTCCCAAAACAGTTATGGGGGCAGGCAGTGTTAACGGCCTCTTATCTCATCAACAGAATGCCATCTCAGGTATTAGACTGAAAGACACCGTTGGAGATGCTTACTGGTACAACCACGTACACTGTTCCACCGAAAGTATTTGGGTGTGTATATTTTGTCCAAGATAATAGGCCAGGACTTGACAAACTGGATTCTAGAGCGGTTAAATGTGTCTTTGTCGGATACACGGCAACTCAGAAGGGGTACGCATGTTGGAGCCCAGTTGAGCGGAAGATGTTTGTAAGCATGGACGTTACATTCAGAGAATTGGAACCCATATTATGGTTCGGATGACGGTTCAGCATTTGGTGACACACCTAACACAGAGGGTGTTAAATGTGAGGGGGAGAAAATAAGCCCATTTGTGGTGGTCGGATCGGTCCCATGCCCGGTCGTGGAAAACTGGACGACAGGGGGAGAAAGCAGTGACTTCGATACAGAAGATGAAGAATATACATATTTTAAACAGGAGGAGCAACAGACAATGGCAAAGGAGCTCCAAGTCTACAGAAGGAGACAGCAGAAGTCCAGTACTGTGCCTGTACCGTGCCCTGTACCTACTGTACCAAGTCACTCGTCTACTCCTGCTCCAACTCTTGAAGTTGTTGCCCCCGCACTGAATCAATCTGATTCTGATGCGGATCTCTCTGACTCTGATGGTATGATCTCTCCACCTCCTATTGCTCCCTTAAGGAGATCTTTTCGCATCAATGCGGGTAAGGTTCCTAGTCGTTTTGATGATTATGAACATGATATTGCCAACTACCTGTCTTATTCTAACATTTTTTCGAATTATAGAGCCTTCATTGCATCATTAGACTCTACTTCGTTGCCCAAAAGTTGGCAGGAAGCAAAGAAAGATTCAAGGTGGAAAGCTGCAATGATGGAAGAACTTGGGGTACTGGAGAAAAATAAGACGTGGAAGCTGGTTCCATTACCCAAAGGGAAGAAAACTGTGGGATGCAAATGGGTGTACACAGCAAAGGAGACGTCAGAAGGAAAAGTGGAACGATACAAGGCAAGGTTGGTTGTAAAAGGATACACACAATCATATGGCATCGGCTATGATGAGACGTTTGCTCCAGTAGCGAAAATGAGCACCGTAAGAACTCTGGTCTCCATTGCAGCAAACTATGGATGGAAGTTATACCAGTTAGATGTGAAGAATGCCTTTCTCCATGGGGACCTACAAGAATAAGTGTACATGGAACTCCCGCCAGGGTGCTACGCTACAGAATCAGACGGAGGGACATCGCATGAAAAAGTTTGCAAACTAAAGAAGTCGTTATATGGACTCAAGCAATCTCCTCGAGCCTGGTTTGACAGATTCAGAAAGGCTATTACAGGTATGGGATACCATCAAGCAAATACAGATCATACGGTCTTTCTTCAGCATGCAAGAGGCCACATCACTATACTTGCTGTATACGTGGATGATATAGTAATCACAGGTAATGATGAAGTCGAGATCGCTAAGCTGAAGTCAAAACTCGCGAAGGAGTTTGAGGTGAAGGATTTAGGAGCGATGAAGTACTTTGTAGGTATCGAGGTGTGTGAAGACGAATAAGGAATTGTTCTCTCATAGAGAAAATACGCACTAGATCTGCTGAAGGAGACATGGATGCTGGGATGCAAAGCAGCATTCACTCCAATTGACCAGAAGTGCAAGTTGGGAGCAGAAGCAGGAGAGCCAGTTGATCGTGAAAGATATCAACGACTTGTAGGGAGATTGATTTATCTGGGGCACACTCGTCCTGATATCTCATTTGCGGTGAGTGTAGTAAGTAGCTACATGTATGATCCAAGAACGGATCATATGGATGCAGTGTTTCAGATCTTGAGATATTTGAAAGGGACGCCAGGAAAAGGGCTATGGTTCAAGAAAAATGGATGTATAGAAGTTGAGGGATACTGCGATGCAGACTGGGCGAGCTGCATAGACGATAGAAGGTCTACCACGGGATATTGTGTCTTTGTAGGAGGAAACTTGGTCTCATGGAGAAGCAAGAAACAGTCAGTGGTAGCACGGTCTACGGCTGAAGCAGAATACAGAGCTATGGCTTTAGGAGTGTCGGAGTTACTGTGGGTGAAAGCGTTGCTGACAGAGTTGAAGCTGGACAAGGGAGCACCGTTACGTCTTCTGAGCGATAGTCAAGCTGCAATAAGTATAGCTAACAATCCAGTTCAGCACGACAGAACGAAGCACATCGAGAACGATCGATTCTTCATCAAAGAGAAGCTGGAACAAGGAATACTGAAGATTGATAATGTTCGCTCAGAAGAACAAGTGGCAGACTGTCTGACTAAGGGTCTTAGTTCATTAATTCTTTCGAAGCTATGTAACAAGATGTGAATGATTAATATCTATCGCCTATCTTGAGGGGGAGTGTTGAGAACTAATAAGGGATTTAGTCCCACATTGGAAAATGTAGTATGAAGAGGAGCTAGACTCCCTATAAG
The DNA here is from genome assembly GCA_029216955.1 of Iris pallida. Lineage (NCBI taxonomy): Eukaryota > Viridiplantae > Streptophyta > Magnoliopsida > Asparagales > Iridaceae > Iris > Iris pallida. Next base: position 40,017 of record JANAVB010016166.1, on the reverse strand, counting down.
TAGTGGAGTAGACAATTAATAAAATATACAACAATTATTCTCTACAGCTTTCCTAATGCGTGCAGAATTAGGAAGGTAGTGCAAGACGCCATTCTGTTGAATCACTTCACATGAATGGAGCAGGCAGTGCAGCTCAAGATATTGAAGATAACGATTATGTACCCAGCAACCTGCGCCACAGCAGCAACTTAGAACTGCTTAGCGAAGAAGTCGACATAGGTAAGTCAGAAGGAATGGAGAAATCTAAGCTCATGCAATATTCTGAATCTCTGATACATCGATCAAAGGTCTTTATATTTGCAGGTAAAGGCATACAGTTCAAGGATCACGCAGATAGGACCCGTTACAGATTGAAAAAAAAAATACGAATTTGCACGCTGATTTATTTATTTATATTTTTTTTATTTATATTATTTATTCTTTAAATCAGTACGTGCGGGTTCAGTTAAATCGTGTGTCCTCCGCACATGAATTTGCACGCTGATGTGCCTGAAGGTTTTAAGTTTCGTTGTGATAACAATGTATTAGCTGACTGAACATTAACATTAAGGTGACAGGATTCGAACCTATGGTCCTGTTTACCCGAAACAGATGCGCTGACCAGACTGCGCTACATAGAGGTCTCCCCTGCAAAGGTCAGGTAATATACCAAAAATGACGGCTTTGTTGCTTTCAGTTTCGTTCTTCCTTTGTTGAGATTGAAAAAGACCTTGTAAAAAGAGGTAGGTAGTCGTAGAGCTTCCTGCAGTAAATTATCGTGAAATCACCAAGTGCTAGTAAAAAAATACCACAACATGTAAAAGTAATTCTCTGAGAATGAAATAGCTTGAGCTAGATTACAAGCGCATCGCAATGGTATGAGAGCATCGGAAGATCAATCTTTGTGTAAATAGAAGGCAATGACAAAGACACCAGAATGCTTCGGTAGCTTCAGTTTTTCTGGTGTTCGTCAATGGTATTTCACTAGTGAGGCTTGTAACCGGTCTACAATCTCTTGTAGTACATGTACATATATACTTTGAATCTGTTTTTGTGTAGATTACAATTTCCTCACAAGTTTATGGCTTGTTCCTTGTGTTGGAGTGGGTGGGGTTCCCAACCTATGTGGAGAAGATCCCGGAGTGCGACGAGCGCCGTCCGATGTCGGAGAAGCTCGGGAGTAGTTGTTACTGCTGCTGCTGCCCCAAAGGGGGTTCTGGACCAAGTCTGCCGAGTTCGGGCCGAACTCGGTCCCAGGCCGAGTTCTGGCCGAACTCGGTCTGGCCGTTCCAGGGTTTGGCCATCCAGTGCTGGTTGCCCCACACAGAGTTCTGGCCGAACTCTGTGTGTCGGGGGGCTGAAGCGGATTTCTGGATGAGTTTTCATCATTGGATCTAATCCAACGGTCCAGGTTGGTTGCGGGATTAGGGAGATATATTGAGTTTTCTCAACCCTAATTCATAATCGTATTATCGCATTGGACAACACAAGTTTGAGAGAGAAGGAGGCAAGAGTGCCATTGCAACTTCGGAGAAGAAGACGGAGGATCGAAGGTCGTTTTCGAAAGAGATCGTGTTTCGGGTAATCTCTACTCGTCATTCTCGTTCTTCGTAGCCTTGTGATCATTGTTCTTGTCTCTGAGTGTTGTGGGGATCCGATTTGGATCGGGAGGAGTTTGTAGAGGGTGTAATTCTTCTATTCCATTAGTGGAGGCTTCTCAGGGTTGGACTCCGATCGTCCCGTGGTTTTTCCCGCAAGGGTTTCCACGTCAAAAATTCTCTGTGTCTGCGTGGTTGTTTTTGTGTGCTTGTTTTTGGGTTCGTACGTTGTTTGCTCGGTCCTCTCGCAGGTACTCTCCGGTTTGGGGAAAGGTTTTCGCGCTTCTTTCCCAACAGAGTGGTATCAGAGCTTTGGGTTCAAAGGGTGTCAGGAGTTGACAGAGGAACCAGAGAGGAGAGATGGACGCGAAGCCGGTGCGCATGGTGAACCTCTATGGCACAAACTATCATTATTGGCGGAGCAAGATGAAGGATTTGCTATTTGTCAAGAAGCTGCATCTACCTGTGTTTGCAACCGAGAGGCCCAGTGATAAATCCGAGGAGGACTGGAAGTTCGAGCACATACAGGTGTGTGGGTACATACGGCAGTTTGTTGATGAGAACGTGTACAACCACGTTGCCAATATTGAGCACGCGAAGACGTTGTGGGATAAGCTGGAATCCTTGTATGCGAAGAAGACCGGGGTAAACAAGTTGTTCCTGATCCGAACGATGATGGGTCTGCGGTACAAGGATGGGGCGTCTATTTCGGATCACTTGAGTGAGTTCCAGGGCGTGGTTGACCAGCTATCTTCTATGGGAGTCAAGTTCGACGACGAAGTTCAGGGACTGTGGCTGCTGTGTACCTTGCCAGACTCGTGGGAGACCGTACGAGTATCTATGATCGCTTCTGCTCCAGAGGGCGTGGTCAGTCTGGAGTTTGCCAAGAGCGGGGTGTTGAATGAAGAGATACGGAGACGTTCTCAGGGCACTTCATCCACATCCCACCACTCAGAGGCACTTGTTTCAGAGAGCCGCGAAAGGGACAAAAGCAGGGGTCCAGGTGGTGGCAGAGACAAGAGCAGGAGGAAGTCCAAGGGTCGGTACGAGGACTCAGAGTGTTATCATTGCGGTAAGAAGGGCCATATCAAGCGGAATTATTTCGCTTGGAAGAGAGAGAAGAAGGGCGACAAGGGGAAGCAAGAAGAGAATACTACAGCGGCGGCCTCGATGCATGGAGGCGATGTGATCGTCGTAGGTGATGAGGTCATTACTAACCTCGCCTGCGATGACAATTCTTGGCTGGTAGACTCAGGGGCTTCAGCACATGTATCTCACAATAGGGCACTGTTTGCCACTTACACGACAGGCGACTGTGGCGTGTTGAAGATGGGCAACGGAGATGTGTCGAAGGCGGTTGCCGTTGGAGATGTGCATTTGAGAACGAAGACGGGTGCGGTTCTTGTTCTCAAGGATGTTCGTCATGTCCCTGATATCCGTTTCAACCTGGTGTCGGTTGGAAGGTTGGATGACGAGGGATTCTTCAGTCTCTTCGGGAATAGTCAGTGGAAGCTTTCCAGAGGTTCGATGGTGATTGCCAGAGGAAGCAAGAAGTCCGGTCTCTACTATATGGAGGGGAGCGCAGAGGGGGCACAGGAGGTGAACGCAGTCAGTGACGCGTCTACCGAGTTGTGGCACAGGCGGCTCGGCCATATCAGCGAGAAGGGGATGAGCTACTTGGTGAACAGGAAAGTGATTCCGGGGCTCAAGTCTACAAAGTTGGAGAAGTGCACGCACTGTTTGGCTGGGAAGCAAAGTAGGGTGTCTTTCCAGAGTCACCCAAGTTCGAGGAAGCCGGCGTTGCTCGAGTTGATTCACTCGGATGTCTGCGGTCCTATGAAGGTAAAATCTCTTGGTGGTGCTTCTTACTTTGTGACTTTTATTGATGACTGTTCCATGAAGGTTTGGGTCTATGCCTTAAAGACCAAGGATCAGGTGCTGCCTACTTTCAAGGAGTTTCAGGCCTCCGTTGAAAGGGAGACGGGCAAGAAGTTGTTGTGTGTTCGGTCCGATAATGGCGGCGAATACATCGGTCCCTTTGATGCGTATTGCAGAGAGCAAGGGATACGACACCAGAAGACTCCGCCAAAGACACCTCAGCTCAATGGTGTAGCGGAGCGCATGAACAGGACACTGATGGAGAGGGTGCGGTGTTTGCTGTCAGAAGCAAACTTGCCGGGCAGTTATTGGGGTGAGGCTCTTCTCACAGCTGCTTATATTATTAATTTGTCTCCTAGTGATCCTTTGCAGGGTGATGTGCCTGACAAAGTATGGTACGGCAAGGAGCCGTCATACAGTCACCTGCGGGCATTTGGTTGTAAAGCCTTCGTGCATGTACCGAAGGACGAGAGGACCAAACTTGAGCCGAAGACGAGGCGATGCGTCTTTGTCGGCTACGGTCGGGATGAGTTTGGCTATAGACTCTACGACCCAGTGGAAGGAAAGCTCTACAGAAGCAGGGACGTGGTGTTCGTCGAGGATCAGACCATGACCAACACTCAGGATTCCGAGACGCCTTCTGAGGCTGAGGAATTGCCTGAGTTAGAGTCATTTCGCTTCGAGCAGTTTCCAGAGGACATCGCAGAGGATCCAGTTATGGGGGAGCCGGTACATGGAGTTGCTCCCAACCTTGATCATCAGCCTGCTGATGGTGGTCAGGGTGTCCCTCAGGAGGATGAGCATGCCGGAGAGGTAGTTCCTGAAGGGGAGGAGGCTGTCGGTATACAGCCAGCACCAGTGGCTCCACTGAGAAGGAGCAACAGGGATCGTCGACCATCTACGAGATACTCGCCGGATGAGTATGTGCTATTGACTGACGGGGGAGAGCCCGAAAGTTTCGCAGAGGCTATGGAAGACGAACACAGGCAGGAGTGGATGGTGGCTATGCAGGAGGAGATGAGTTCCTTGCACACCAATTCTACTTATGATCTGGTGCGGTTGCCAAAGGGCAAGAAGGCTTTGAAGAATCGATGGGTGTTCAGAGTGAAGCAGACGGATGATGCTACTCGCCCTCGATACAAAGCGAGGCTGGTAGTCAAGGGCTACGGTCATCGGAAAGGCGTGGATTATGATGAAATCTTTTCGCCTGTCGTCAAGCATTCGTCTATTCGGGTGGTGCTAGCATTAGCAGCCAGTTTCGACTTGGAGGTCGAGCAGATGGACGTGAAGACGGTGTTCCTCCACGGTGATCTTGAGGAGGAGTTGTACATGGAGCAGCCGGAGGGATTCTGTGAGAAGGGCAAGTCACATTTGGTCTGCCGGTTGAGGAAGAGCTTGTATGGTCTGAAGCAGGCTCCGAGGCAGTGGTACAGAAAGTTCGAGTCGTTTATGGGGGAGCATGGTTATGCACGGACGACGTCGGACCATTGTGCATTTGTGAGGTATTTTGCCGATGATGATTCTATCATCTTATTGCTCTATGTTGATGATATGCTATTAGTGGGTCGGAATGCCACTAGGATAGCGGAGTTGAAGCGCCAACTGGGCGCGGCCTTCTCTATGAAGGATTTGGGCGCAGCGAAGACTATTCTTGGGATGGAGATCAGCCGAGATAGAGAGTCCAAGCTGCTACACTTGTCCCAAAAGAAGTACATTCAACGGGTACTTCAGCGTTTCGGGATGGACGGGTCGAAGAAAGTGAGTTCCCCCCTCGCGGCTCACTTTAAGTTCACTGAGGAGCAGTGTCCATCTACCGAGGACGAAAAGGAAGATATGGAGCGGGTTCCATATGCCTCAGCTGTGGGAAGCCTTATGTATGCTATGGTGTGTACGAGGCCAGATATTGCTCATGCAGTTGGTACGGTTAGCAGGTATCTTTCGAATCCTGGAAGGGTACACTGGAGTGCGGTCAAGTGGATTCTACGATATCTTCAGGGCACTGCTGGTTGGAGACTTTCCTTTGGTGGTGACGAGCCGAAGCTGGTTGGGTATACCGACGCTGATATGGCTGGAGATGTAGACACGAGGCGATAGACTTCAGGCTACGTGATAATGTTTGCGGGAGGAGCAGTGTCGTGGCAGTCGTGGTTGCAGAAGTGTGTTGCCTTGTCGACGACGGAGGCGGAATACATTGCAGCGACGGAGGCTCGCAAGGAGCTGTTGTGGATGAAGAAGCTGTTGCAGGAAATGGGACTGAAGCAAGAGCAGTATACTTTGCTTTGCGACAGTCAGAGTGCTATCCATCTTGTGAAGAATCAGACGTTTTATAGCCGGTCCAAGCACATCGAGACTCGGTATCATTGGATACGGGATGTGGTTGAGAAGAAGGATGCGGAGCTTGAGAAGGTGCATACAGATGACAACGGAGCTGATATGTTCACGAAGATTCTACCAAGGGGGAAGTTTGAGTACTGCAGGCAGATCGTCGGGATGACGACGTCCTCCCCATAGTTGTGAAGGGGGAGATTTGTTGGAGTGGGTGGGGTTCCCAACCTATGTGGAGAAGATCCCGGAGTGCGACGAGCGCCGTCCGATGTCGGAGAAGCTCGGGAGTAGTTGTTACTGATGCTGCTGCCCCAAAGGGGGTTCTGGACCAAGTCTGCCGAGTTCGGGCCGAACTCGGTCCCAGGCCGAGTTCTGGCCGAACTCGGTCTGGCCGTTCCAGGGTTTGGCCATCCAGTGCTGGTTGCCCCACACAGAGTTCTGGCCGAACTCTGTGTGTCGGGGGGCTGAAACAAATTTCTGGATGAGTTTTCATCATTGGATCTAATCCAACGGTCCAGGTTGGTTGCGGGATTAGGGAGATATATTGAGTTTTCTCAACCCTAATTCATAATCGTATTATCGCATTGGACAACACAAGTTTGAGAGAGAAGGAGGCAAGAGTGCCATTGCAACTTCGGAGAAGAAGACGGAGGATCGAAGGTCGTTTTCGAAGGAGATCGTGTTTCGGGTAATCTCTACTCGTCGTTCTCGTTCTTCGTAGCCTTGTGATCATTGTTCTTGTCTCTGAGTGTTGTGGGGATCCGATTTGGATCGGGAGGAGTTTGTAGAGGGTGTAATTCTTCTATTCCATTAGTGGAGGCTTCTCAGGGTTGGACTCCGATCGTCCCGTGGTTTTTCCCGCAAGGGTTTCCACGTCAAAAATTCTCTGTGTCTGCGTGGTTGTTTTTGTGTGCTTGTTTTTGGGTTCGTGCGTTGTTTGCTCGGTCCTCTCGCAGGTACTCTCCGGTTTGGGGAAAGGTTTCCGCGCTTCTTTCCCAACACCTTGTACTTATTTTTTATTTATCTATGTATTTACAGTTTTACATGTAGGCCGTTAATCCTTGATATAATTGTGTTAATTTCTAATTTTCTATCACTGATATTGAGGCTTTGTTCATATCATTCCCCATTACAATTGGCATCTTAACCAAAATGGCAAAAAAGATATGTTTCCAACTGTAGGTCCAAAAAATCAAACCGCGCCTAAGTTAAACAGATTAATTAGAACGACCCTACAAACAAATGGCGCCTACGTCATCAATAAACACAGAACGCGCCTATTTCTGCATCATAGAGGCGCATTTCACAAACCGCGCTTAGCTGACGAGGAGTCATCATTACCCGACAAACACGAAGATCGAGACGGCGCTATCATTCCTATGATGGCGCGGCGCTCGAGGAAGATATGACAGCTGTCTAAACAGATTGTGCCTACATCAAAGAACTAGGCGCTATCAACAGACTGCGCCTACTTTTTACTATATCAAGCACACTTCGCAGATTGCGCCTACTTCTATCCAAACTCAGCACACTTTGCAGATTGCGCCTACGAAGAAGGCGCAGTTCAATACAACATCAATTCAGAGCTTGCCACGTGTCCCTGAAACAGGCGCGCTTTGACTAAATCAACGCCTAACTACCACTCTACATGTCCAACACGTGTCCCACTAACTGTACACGACCAAGCGCATGTCAATCAAATAATGCCACGTGTCTAAAGCAGTTGGTGCACGTTCGTGATAATGGAGTGAAAACAGGCGCAGTTTGTCATACGTGCTCAAAACAGGCGCAGTTTGTCATACGTGCTCAAAACAGGCGCACTTCAACCAGGCACTCTCCAGAATAACTGTCCAAAACAGTTATTTCAGAACTCTATAAATAGAGTTTCGTTTCCATTCAACAGAGGACAGATCAGAGAGATCAGATTACACACAGAGAGATTATTCTCTTCAGAGAATCCAGGAGTTCTTGCTAAAGTGCTGCTGCGTTCTTCAGAGGCTCTTCGCCTTCAGTTCATCAGAGGCTTCCTGCCTTCGTTCCATCAGAGGCTTCCTGCCTTCAGTCATCTTCAAAAGCTTTCGTCTTCAAAAGTTCACATCGTCCAAGGGATAAAGCGATCGTCATTTCAGATCGGATTCCTATAGTTGTACTTTCCCAGAATTCTTGTAATATTCTTTACAAAGTTTGTGAAATAAATATCATACTTTTGTTTTTGCAAACAAAATGGCGACTCTGCTGGGGACGACCTTTTCCTCCGATGAAGAGGTGACAATTCAATGTGACACGGCGTCTATCGGCTCGACGCAGAAGACTTTGGTCGTAAAAGTTGACCAAACGGCCTACGAAGCAATGATTAATGCACAAAGTACTCCTCGCCGCACTACGACTTCCGTCAAGAGCAAGACTCGCTCAGTGTGGGCTCCCAAGAACTCTGCTCCTTCTCTGATGAAGAACGCTGCCACTTCTTCGGCACAACCTGCTGTTTCCAAGACACCAGTGCCTATCTCTAGCAACCTGGCGCAGTCTGTTCCCTCTTTAGGGAAACAGATTGTTCAGGCGCAGTCTGCGGCCAAACATGCCAACCAGGCACAGTCTGTTCTCTCCTTAGGGAAACAAACTAGAACTGTGAACCAGGCGCAGTCTGCTGTCAAACCATCTTCTGGCACAGTTCATGCCAAAATAGCACAATCTCTACCTCACAATCAGGCGCAGTCTGTTCTCTCCTTAGGGAAACAGGCGCAGTCTGTTGTTAAACCATCTTTTGGCACAGTTCATGCCAAAACAGCACAATCTCTGCCTCACAATCAGGCGCAGTCTGTTCTCTCCTTAGGGAAACAGGCACAGTCTGCCACCAAACCTTCTTCTGGCACAGTTTGTGCCAAATTGGCACAAGTCAAATCTTCTGCTGCTGCCAAGGCTCAATCCAATACATCTGCTGCCCTGACTAAACAGGCGCAGTCTACTCAGGCGCAATCTACCCAGGCGCAGTCTACTCCGGATCATTCCAGAATCCAGAAACCCAAAACTGCACAGGCGCAGTTTGCTGAGGACAGTCCTTTGGCTGCTCCTTCTTCGATTCTATCAAAAGGAAAAGGCCCCTTGGTCTTCTCCCAATCTTCCCAAGCTCAAAACTTGAAAGATAACAGAGGGAAATGCTCTTTAGCTATCCCTTCATCTCAAAACAATGGAAAGGGTCCTCTGGCATTTTCCAAGTCTTCTTCGATTCTTATCGAGGAGGATCCAACTGATGGTGCCTCTACACCTATTAGTACGAATATCCCCCTTAACAAGGGTTCTCGTACTAATCAGAGAGGTATTTTACCTACTCCCAAGGCAAATATTCAGGAATTGCCCAATTTGCGGATTTCTCGATCCAAACAAGGCAAATTACAAGTTTCACAAACTGAGATTCCCAGGGGCGGTTTAAATGATTTACGGGCATATCTCAATAGAAAACCCCAATCAAAACCTACCTCTGTGAAACACAAGCATGCTAAGGTCAACTTGCCTCAATATCAACCTTTTGAGGTAAGGAATCCTGACAATTATGCCAATCAGATGAGTACCTCTCTTTATACTCATGGAATCGAACATTTACGAAATCGGAACCATGTTCCAAATGTCATCCATGAATATATCCCTGCTACTTCTTCTCGTCCCGTTGTCTCTGATCTTCGGGATCATCTCAGGCAGAAACGGGATATCACCCCCACTTCTCCCAAACAATCACATGTTCATCATTGCAATCATCCTCACGAAGTGGTTATCAAATGTTGTTGCCAAACAACCAAACGTTCTGTCTTCGAGCGTTTGACTTTTCCTTCTGTTGATCAAAGGACTGATGATGAAGAAGAGGTAATGTTTGCCTCCGTCAACATGACTTCCAGAGATTCTGGAGGTAGAAAATGTAAGCACGGAAAGACCCGGAGACCTAGCCAGCACTATCTTGACCGACTTAGAGAATCAGATGATGGTGTTTACCAGCATACTCGATCTCGAAGCCGAGAAACAATAGGTCAAAGGAATTTTCCTTACCGTGATATCTCTACCTCTCATGCTGGGGGTAATTCGGACTTTGCTGTCGACAGTGATGGCTCTGAACAAACTGTGTCATCTGTCATGGCACGAGAAGTGACAGCATACGTCACTGAAGAACAAGATGCTTCTGGTTCTAACAATCAGAATCAAAGGATTGTTGCACTAGAAGAACAACTGAAGACTATGGCCGAAATGATGACTAAAATGCATGATGTTATTATGGCTCAGCATACTCCACCAGTTATAACTCCTGAACCATTGATTTCTTCCACTCCTCAGAATCCTGGTCTGGGGGTACCACCTCCTCCAGTCACCACAGTACCAGTTCAGGTTACTCTTAGCCAAACTGGTGCTGGGGGTGATACTTACCATGCGGTTCCTCCTCCGGCTATTACTAATCAATCTAGCAATCTTTAATCTTCAGGGAATGCTAATGATGTTGTTGAACAATTGCGGAATCAATTTGAAGCCTATACACAAAGGGAAGGCTTACAACGGTTGGGCATTAAACAACCCTATCCCGCCGAATGGAAGAAAATGCAGTTTCCACCAAAATACAAATTCCCCACCATTATGCAGTTCGATGGCACTTCATCTCCCAATCAGTATATTAATCATTTTGAATTGATGACTGATCCTCTTCAGCCTAATGATGCCCTTCTTACTCGGGTATTCGTCAGTTGTTTAACTGGCGCTGCTTATGACTGGTACCGAAGTCTACCAGACGGATGTATCACTTCTTTTGCTGGTTTCAAACAGATGTTCCTTGAACGATTTTATGAAGGTGTCAACGACATGACCATGTCAGCCCTCATTAAAATTAAACAAAGAAATAATGAGCCTGCTGAGCAATTTATCGAGAGGTTCCGTCGCGAAGCTCTCAAAATGCCAATGGGAACACCATCTGCTGTTACAATCGATACTTGCAAGAATAACCTCTTGCCAATTATCAGTATGTGGACAGGGGCAACTCAATTCCAGGATTGGCCTTCTTTCATTATTAATGCTAAGGCAGCAGAACTCAGCGCTAAAAAATTCAAGACATTGGGGGTTCACATGAATCCTGACCAAGGCGATCATAGCTCAAACTCTAACAACAATCACCAAAATAACAAGAGGGGTAAAGATACATCTACTCCTAAAGAAGCTTTGGCCATAAATCTAAAGAATAAAGAAGCACTGGTTGTCAATGTTGCTCAATCTGCACATACCCCATCACAACAACCTCAAAGAGCACCACGTCCTAAAGAAGAGTACTCTTTCGATGAAGATGACATCATGGGTATCTTTGAATGTCTTACAAAGAGCAACAAACTGCAATTACCCGACCCTAAAAGGGCGGAAGAGGTTGGTAAGACTGACCATCCAAAATATTGTGTCTATCACAGGTTTGTTGGACATCCTACTCGAGCATGCTACGTGCTCAAAGGCAAGATCCAAGAGCTAGTCAACGCTGGGGTTATCACTCTTCAACAAGACGAAAAGACTGTGACCGCAAACATGGTCTCAGTTCAATTTGGAGACTTTCCTCCTCTGATGGTGCAAGACGGCGTCATTCCAATCCCCAAAGCTACTCTTGAGATTGAGAATCTCCCTCTTTCTCAGAATAAAGGCCTTGTTCCATTATCTCTTGATAATGGTGAAATTATGTGGATCCATCCTGATCTCGCTTCAGAGTTTGAAGTCTCATATTCCAAGAAGAAAGATCGTTCTAAAGGCAAGATAAAGACTTGCAACATGGTGTCCTTCGACCCTACAAACGAAGAAGAGATCTTGATCGGCACCAGATCAGGAAAAACATATCAACGGGAAGTCCCAGAAGCTCCAGAGTCTTCTTCGGAGTCTGCTCCAGCACAACCTGCATCTATTGAGGAGAATCCTTCTGCATCTGCACCAGTAGTGGTGTCTATTCCTCCTAAATCTACTGCAGTAGACAAGGGCAAGCAACAAGTCCGCTTCGACAAACCTCTGAAGAAATCATCACTCACAGGATTTGAGAAGCCTTACAATTTCGATATTTTGGTTCAATTAGCTAATACACCAGCCAGATTGTCAATCTTCGAGCTCTTGCGTCTTTCCAGAGAGACTCGGGAAACTCTAAGTGAAGCCCTGATGCAAGCAGAAACCTGCTTGACTTTCCTCAAGAAGCTGGAAGCAGAACTAGTTTCTTGCCTACACTGCCACAGTGTTCTGGACTTGATGCCGAACATCACTTTTACGCAGGACGATATGCTGCTAGAAGATAATCGACATGACCGTCCTCTATATTTTACGGGCTATATCGATTCCATGAAGGTTGATCGTCTATTGATTGATCCTGGGTCCGCTCTCAGCATTATGACGAAGACTATGCTAGATGCACTGAAAATACCTGTGCATAGTCTTTCTGTTACCATTACCACAATTCTGGGATTCAACCAAGGTAAAAGCGAACCTTTGGGCAAGATTCGCCTAAAACTACAAATAGGCAATCTGCGCACTAAGGTTACCTTTTATATCATCGACAACCATGGCTGCTCATACGATGCTATTCTGGGGAGGCCATTCCTGCATGAACATAACATCGTTCCTTCCACTCTTCATCAATGTTTTAAATACGTTGATGACAATGGAGAAGTCCATAAGGAGGTGGCTGATCTCCATCCCTTCAAAGGAGTTGAGGCATATTGCAATGACTCTCGCATGTATAAAAAAGAATTCATGAAGATTGTTCTGTCTCTTGACACAGAAGAAGATCAGGAAGCAACGTCCAGTGAAACCCTCATCATACCTGTTAAAGGGCGGGTTTCTTATCCTCAGTCCTCTAAACTATTGGCTATTCACTTTCCAATTCAGAAACAGCCAACTGATGATGATTAAAGGGAGCTCACCTCCTCTGAGCCTCTTGTTATTGACTTAAGTCGTAACAAGATAAAAAAGCAGCTCACTTCCTTTGAGCCACTTGTTATCAAAGACAAGGAAAATAGGGAGTTCACCTCCTCTGAGCCGCTTGTTATTGACCTCCGTCGTAAACAAGTCTAAAACTTCCTTCACGTTCTTCCTCTCCCCCTCTTGTAATCAATCTGACCAAGTCTGCTAAGGCTAAAGGTCCTGTTGTAAATACCACTGTGTATATCAATGAAGATGTATCTCCTTTCCAGTATACTGATGTCATCTACTATACTAAGTATTATTTGGAAATGTTAGATAGCTTCCAATCATTCACAATGGGAGTTGTGCAAGCTCTTCAGACGGAAGTCTCAAATGATCGGCCAGAGAAGTCCTGCTTTATTGTTCCTTCTCGAAAGAAAGGCGAGAATCCAATACTTTTTAGTAAAGGACCAGAACAAAAGTTCAGCTATACGGATGACAGCAAAGTTAACGATACTGGACCTATTCAGCATCATCGTTACAGTCAGCAGTGCAAAGACATCCTCCGAAAGATGGGTTACGAATTCAAAAGTGGCCTCAACTACGGCAAAGGAAGGCGAACTCCTGTTCGTACAGCTGTTCCATATGGAAAGTCTGAAATGTACTACAGCAGGACTAACAGAGGGCTCGGATATGCTTCTCCGCAAGTGTTATCCCCAGCAGTCTCTAAATCTGATAGTGACGAGCGCTCCAATTCTTCTGATTCCAGATCATGGGATTCTGACACCAGTATTGGTCAAATTCATCGATTGACTATATCTTCTAAATGAACATCCTATACAAAATTATCCGATGGCTCATCCATTCATTATAATCATTTGACAATTCATTTCGTTTTTCGACGATTCATTTCGTTCTTTTAACGGTTCATCATTACCATTTGACGGTTCATCCCGTTCATCATCATCATTTGACGGTTCATCCCGTTCATCATTATCATCTGACGGTTCATCCCGTTCATCATCATCATCTGACGGTTCATCCCGTTCATCATCACCATTTGACGGTTCATCCCGTTCATCATCACCATTTGACGGTTCATCCCGTTCATCATTATCATCTGACGGTTCATCCCGTTCATCATCATCATCTGACGGTTCATCCCGTTCATCATCATCATTTGACGGTTCATCCCGTTCATCATCATCATCTGACGGTTCATCCCGTTCATCATTATCATCTGACGGTTCATCCCGTTCATCATCATCATTTGACGGTTCATCCCGTTCATCATCATCATTTGACGGTTCATCCCGTTCATCATCATCATTTGACGGTTCATCCCGTTCATCACACCATTTGACAGTTTATACCGTTCATCATTATCATTTGACGGTTCATCCCGTTCATCACACCATTTGACGGTTTATACCGTTCATCTTCATCATCTGACGGTTTATCCTCTTCCTCACATCATCCGGTGGTTTATATTCCTCCATAAAGAATTGAATTCAATCAGTCTTGAAAAATGAAGATTCATCATTCGAATATTCATTAAATGTCTGAAACGTGAGGTTAATCCTTCCAGATCGAGCAGACAGCTTAGCCTATGCGCAACTTGATTTGCTTTTCAAAATTCAAAGTATTTCGAAATTTTGAATAAAATCAACTTTCGAAAACTTTGAAGGGGGTCTTGTAGGTCCAAAAAATCAAACCGCGCCTAAGTTAAACAGATTAATTAGAACGACCCTACAAACAAATGGCGCCTACGTCATCAATAAACACAGAACGCGCCTATTTCTGCATCATAGAGGCGCATTTCACAAACCGCGCTTAGCTGACGAGGAGTCATCATTACCCGACAAACACGAAGATCGAGACGGCGCTATCATTCCTATGATGGCGCGGCGCTCGAGGAAGATATGACAGCTGTCTAAACAGATTGCGCCTACATCAAAGAACTAGGCGCTATCAACAGACTGCGCCTACTTTTTACTATATCAAGCACACTTCGCAGATTGCGCCTACTTCTATCCAAACTCAGCACACTTTGCAGATTGCGCCTACGAAGAAGGCGCAGTTCAATACAACATCAATTCAGAGCTTGCCACGTGTCCCTGAAACAGGCGCGCTTTGACTAAATCAACGCCTAACTACCACTCTACATGTCCAACACGTGTCCCACTAACTGTACACGACCAAGCGCATGTCAATCAAATAATGCCACGTGTCTAAAGCAGTTGGTGCACGTTCGTGATAATGGAGTGAAAACAGGCGCAGTTTGTCATACGTGCTCAAAACAGGCGCAGTTTGTCATACGTGCTCAAAACAGGCGCACTTCAACCAGGCACTCTCCAGAATAACTGCCCAAAACAGTTAAATAGAGTTTCGTTTCCATTCAACAGAGGACAGATCAGAGAGATCAGATTACACACAGAGAGATTATTCTCTTCAGAGAATCCAGGAGTTCTTGCTAAAGTGCTGCTGCGTTCTTCAGAGGCTCTTCGCCTTCAGTTCATCAGAGGCTTCCTGCCTTCGTTCCATCAGAGGCTTCCTGCCTTCAGTCATCTTCAAAAGCTTTCGTCTTCAAAAGTTCACATCGTCCAAGGGATAAAGCGATCGTCATTTCAGATCGGATTCCTATAGTTGTACTTTTCCAGAATTCTTGTAATATTCTTTACAAAGTTTGTGAAATAAATATCATACTTTTGTTTTTGCAAACACCAACGATTGTCGCTTTTCATCATACAAAAATATGTTGAAAACGACAAATGCTCGTGAGACATCATTTCGCGTTTGTCATTTCAAATGGGAACCAAGTTAGGCTCACTGTAATGTAATCGCAATCGTAATGGAATCAAATGGAAAAAATAAAAAAAATCTATTTGATTCCATTACGATTGCAATTACAATACAGTGAACTAATGTTGCATGTAGCATAAAAAACTTTGTAAAGCAATCCCACGTCGATTTTCAAGCATTGTCTCAAAATTGAGCTAGTTTTTAAAAATATTTTTTAATAAGTTATAGTTATCAAACAACTATTAGGCCCACTTCTTAATAAGAATAAAGAAATAATTCCAAACCCAGATATTATAATGACACTTAGAGGCAATGATAAGTATAAAATATCACAAGGTCCCTACAATATTTGATATATTTACTTTATTTTTTTCTAAAATTGTTTAGTTTTTTCCTTAGTTTACATCAAAAACATCTTCTTCACATGCGGCTAAGGTTAGGACTAGGATTAGGATAATTAGGAAGAAGATGATGGTTTTTGTTTCTCTTCCTGTTGATGAATTTTCATTTCTAACTGAATTCAGATAGAACTTTTGTGAATTTGGATGCTAACGGTTTTGATTACCGTACACTATAACGGTAGGTTGGTCCTCGTGTCAATATCAGCCCAGTCCCTAGCTAAAATTCAAGGTGTGTATCAGGCCGGCCGGGCTAGTCCGGGACAAATGTTGACCGAATTTGTTTGGATTTGGACTGGACCGGTAGCCCGGCTAGAAACGAGGGTCGGGCCGAATTTTAAATCAAACCTCCAAAGACCTAGCTAGCTTCGGGCCAGACCAAGTCTGGATTAAATTCGGGTCGATGCCATATATATATATATATATATATATATATATATATATATATATATATATATATTTTTTTTTTTTTTTTTTTTTGAAACAATGGGTACTTGTGGCGAACGTCTCTACTGAGACTCGAACTCCCGACCACTTGGACCGCATGCATCTCTCTTTGTATGTATTTATAACATAAAATAAAGTGGATCTAGTGGTTAGTTAGAGAAGTTATAGAATCGGACCTACAGGCCTGAGGAGCTAAACCTAGCTTGGACTCAGTAGGGAGTACGGGCCGGTCAGAGCCTATGGGCTTGGAAATCAAACATAGCCGAACTTGTTATAGTAGTACGTCGGGCCGAGTCGGCCCGTTGACTGGGCCCGGACCGGTCCAGATCAGGTTTAAATGTGACAGACTCGGGCCGGATTCTAGGCCGCCCGGCCCATTACACACATTGAGGTAAAATATGAGAAAATTGGGAAAGTACTAGAATTCCTAATAGGTTCCATATTGATTTACATTTGATCCTCAATTCTTATATTTTCAATTATCATGTCATCATATACACATCAAATTTACAATTTTGAAATCTCTAGCAAACAAATAAGAAAAAGTTGGTTTTTAGATCGGAAAAGTTTCAGAGTTGTTATTTTTTTTAGAGTCCATTTTTATTCACCCATCAAAATTAGTGTATTTGTTCACCTTCCAATAAAGAATTGGCATGTATCAAATTCATTCAACTTAAACCACTTTGCAAGTGGTTTTCTAAACATTCAAAGTAGTTTTGACTAAAGGATTTGACACGTGTCAATTTTTTATTAGAGGGTGAACAAATACCATACTTTTAGTGGGTGAACCAAAATGAACTTTTTTTTTAGGTAGTTTTTCTGAGTACCACAACACCGACGTAGGAAATGTCAAATAGGGTGTAGGTAAACCTAAAAGAGACATGTTAGGTGGTCATGAAATTCATTGAATGAAAAGATTCATTGTATCAAAATGAAGTTGTCATATATAGGATCGGTTAAAATTCATTGAATCAAATGCAAAGTTGTTCAATGTATTGTGGCATAAATTGTGAATCCACTCACAAAGCTAATAATACTTGCCAATTATTAAGCCAATAACACATTCCAATTATTCATGGGTTGACCAACTTTTGATATCAAGTAAATATGAATGAATTCTAATTCTAAGTCCTCTTTTTCTTTTTTTTCCCTTTTTTTGAATTTTTTTTTTTTTTCCTAACATTTCAATTTTTTAACAACAGAGTGGGATGCCATTTGTCACGTCCCAGAACCAGAATACTGACAAGTGGGGACGGACAAGGCCAGCTACGTGATACCAAAGTACGCCAGTACTCTGAAATTGCGTATAAGCTGTCAAGACATGGGAGTTACTTCTACAAGCCAACAGTCGATCATAGGTCAAGCAATCCTAGGTATCTCAATCACAGACAAATATACAAGTTCAAGAAGTATGATCATCAGACATACAATAGTAAAGCGTCCCAAACCATATATACATGGATGACCATGAAGCTAGTAATACAAGATGAAGAAACTAGTAAGAGTATTAGTCATACATGATAAGCTCTAGCTGCAGTCTAGAATACGCACTTTATGTTTATGCCCGTAGGCTAAAGGTCAAGGACGAAAACACGAGCTAAAAACGTGCTCGGAGGCTAAACGCCACAAAAGAATAATGTACATATCAAGTGGGAGAATGAAACAAGAAACCCACTCAGGTACTCTGGTGCTCCGGATGGTCACCGTCGTGTAGATGGTGTGAAAGATTCTCTGGGCTTCTCTATCAGATCTGGCCAAACAAAACCAGTGGGATCAGACCCCCAATATCAAGTACCACAAAGGAAGCCAAACTATGAACTAAAACCAGCAATCACTAACATCAACAATTAGAGATAAAAATGAGTAAGAGCAGATCGAGACTCGTGCACTACCAATGCACTTATCCCGAACATAGGAAGACAATAAGTAAGCATCTTGGAGCATAAAGTAATTATCATGCAACATAAGGTAAAGTGTAGACATGTTAAGTAAACAGAAGCTTGAGAATATGTAAAAGCAATTTGAACACGTGAACTTGTGAGATAGCCGGATCATAAGAGCATGGTGACTTAGCATAGGGATTATGTAAAGCTTGTGAGATAATTGAACATGTGAGCATGTGAGAACCATATAGAACGACAATGATATGATGACTTAGGAACTATCCCGGAAGTCAAGTTACAACCCGTAAACCAAACAAGGACCGTAGTTATAACCCTTCTCCTGAACAAAACTTAATCTCCAATCAATGTTTCGCATAAGATCATGTAGAACATGTGGGTACTGAATAGGACGACAAATGATAAGATGAGTTGGGAGCTATTCCGGAAGCCAAGTTACAACCCGTAAACCAAACAAAGACCGGAGTTGTAACCCTTCTCCTGAACAGAACTCAGCCTCCGATCATTTATCGACAAAAGTAAGGCGTAAACAATAATGTACTGAAATAAACATACGGACACTGCCTAGATAAAACTATACTGAACTGGACTGACTCCATCCATCATACACGGCCAAGCAATGAGTACGACTTGATACATTAGCTAACTAGGGTTATCACAAGCCTAGTTACTAACAAGATGCAACGAGATATTCCCACAGTCACAAGCCCTGCAGCTATCCAGTTATCCTTCCGCAGGTTGAGAGTTGTATTAGGTAGATACATTGCCCAGGAGACAAATGTATTCCATGGTGACTTAGGGTTGCAACACATGACAGTGTGCTGAAAATGTGTCCTACTCGACGGCAGGCTACAAGTCCAATTAAAGCGCCCAGATAACGGGATTGCCTGTGACTGAAAAATCTCTGTATGAGCCACCCGATCAATCTAGTCATTAACTTAGTCAAATTCAGTATGAATCCCTGACCGTGGAAAATCAGGAATTCATGTCCTAGACATGATGCAATACAGAACATGTAGCTTGTACAAACACACTCAAGAGAAATACCAACGGTGTCCAGATCATTCATTACTTGTAAGCCAATAAAGTTGTCACAACAACATTCATGGTTTATGTCTTGTCATGTCATGTTACTTGTCTGGAGTGCACCACGACGGGTCACTATCATGTTAAGAGTACTTGTTAGGGGTGCGCCATGATGGGCCACAATCATGTTAAGCAAAGAAGTGACATGTAACTTGAGTGCACCGCTACGGGTCACTATCGTGTTAAGCAAAAAAAGAAGACATAAATCATAAGTGCACCACAACGGGCCACACCTAGTTAAGCAAATCATAGGCGTAAGATAGCATGTAGAAAGGTCTTGACGACAGGCTTATCATAACATGTGAGAAGGAATAGAGATAGTAACTACTTGGCACAAAATAATAATTGAATTTGTGCTACAATTATTCTCTAATCATGCCACTACAACATATATGGGATATGATAGCGTGCGCTGAACGCTGTAGAATGCATATTATAGCATATTCCGTCCGCTATATATGCCCCCGCTATAATAACCCCATGTACAAGAACGCTATAAAGTTATAGCGTTCACGAACGCTATTCATGGATTATAGCGTTCATTGACGCTATAAACAATGTATAGCGTTGTGAAACGCTATATGATAGTTATAGCAATTAGGAACGCTATAGAACTTTAATAGCATTCATGAACGCTATTAATATATTGTAGCGTTCATGAACGCTATAGACATGTTATAGCACTTACAAACGCTATATAGTTTACATAGCCTTTACGAACGCTATAGTTCATTAATAACATTTGTTAACGCTATAAATGTGTTATGGCGTTCCTGAACGCTGTTTATTTTTAATTGCGTTCTTGTATGTTATTGTTTGTTAATAGCGTTTCGATATATCTGCTTTTTATAGCATTTCTTTCCTGCTATTATATGTGCAACAATAGCATGTCAGAATGCTATTGCATAGTCAAAATTCTGTATTCGAAAATTTGCAGAATGCAGCACATCAGAATACTATTGCAGATAATGCCACAGTTACACAAAATGCAGGTATTCAAAAATTTAAATGCGAATCAATCACAGAATGAATTCCGAACATAAGTAAATTCATTAATTTCACTGTCTAATATATGTAGAACAACGTAGTACCAAACATTCAAAATCCTTAATTTTTTCATGTAGAGCAACAAAGTAGTACCAAACATATGTCCAAAAATTAAACATTAACAGTGTAGTCAGCTACATATATCCCAAAATGTTGACTATCTAACATTTAGCTCCCTTCGAGCCCCTATCCACAACCAAAACTCCTCAGAAAGCATCCTCTTCCTTCATCCAACCTACACAAAAATAGGGGATAAATCATTAGTGTAAAGAAAAAACCATCTCGAGCCGATCCAGACAATTGACGAAAAGTAAATTATTGGGATAGGAAAAGTGATGCCTTACCAGTGCACTAATCGAGTCTTATGTGTTTATATATTCTGTTGTAAGTGTTCTCAACTCTTCTTCTCGTTTTTTGACTGAAAGCTTGAAAGGATTAATAAGTTTCAACTGAGTGCGTGCATTTTTTCATATAGATGAAGCTGATATCGCTAAATGTAGTCTATACTAAAGACTTATCAGTACAGACCAGAGCTGACATTTTGCCACATTAAAAGATATTCGTGTATATGTATATACTTTCGAATATATATATATATATATATATATATATATATATATATATATATATATATATATATATATATATATATATATATATAAGCATCCAAAACTCAGTTTGAGAGTCTGAGACAGCTTGTTCTTCAGAAAAAGTAGAGAAGTTGAATATCTAATGAGCAAGATTTTTCTTGTTTATTGTTCTCATCTTATTTAAGATTTTTCTTGTTTGTTGTTCTCATCTTATTTACGATTCTTTATATGATTCTGATTTGTCAGAATTTGAAGTAGGACTTCAATTCATTCATATTGTCAATGCAGGTGTAAACTCACTGAGATTAGAGATATGTTATCATATCTTCAAAAAATTATAGGATACAATTATTTAATGAGATGGCATACATGGCATTCATATTGTGACTGAATTTTCTTTCTTGTGACTTCAGAATTCCCAAGATGCTTGAATTTAAGGTAGTAGTTTGAAGCTACGTCTTGGGCTTGGTGTCAGCTACGCAAGCCTTGTTGTCAGCTACGAATCCATTTTCTTCTTGAGAACTAGAAGATGTTCAGAAGATGCTAAACATGCAGCAGTAGAGGAGAGTAGCATGGAATTAGAGGTGGTGGAAGCCAGAAGCTGCTAAACCTGAAGAAGCAGCAGCTCCTAAAATTGATTATTGTTTGTTTGTATATGATTTGTTATTCTTTACTACTTCTCTTTCTCTTTTGTATGTAAGTTAAATTTGTACTGTTGTATTTATTGGTTCCTTGTTGTTTCTTATGTATATGATTTGTCATTTTTACACTTTTATTATCATTATTGTGTAGGTAACTATTTGTGAAGCAAAATTAAGAAAGAAAAGCTTTATTATGTTTCTGATATGTTCCATTGTCAAGTTTTATATGGTGGTTGGTTTTTGTAAGTTGTGGTTTGTAAATTTTTATGTATATTTGGGTATAATTTTTTTTTTGAAAGCCCATAAGTCAAAACTTTAGGCCCGTCCATTAACAAAAAATGGCCCAACCGAATTAACCGAATAACCGAACAGACTATAATCGGTTCGGTTTAGATCGGTTTTCCCTAAATTCGGTTCGGTTTCGGTTCAACTTATTCTAAATTCGGTTAATTCGGTTTTGGGTTATTCGGTTCGGTTAGAACCGAATTAACCGAATACTCACCCCTACTCTGTTGTAAAAGTTCAGTTCAAATATCTGAACTAAATCCCTCTCCCTATCACAATCCTGTTAGATATAACCCAAATACAAATCCGCTGCTCCTAATAAACTGGTACCATCACATTAGTCGAGAGATACCATCCTATCTATACTTATATATATAAACATACACACATGCAAACTTATACACATGCTCTGTCCCAACCTCTGATACTCGTATAACCCCATATCATTTGTCAACTGATACGAGATCAGTTGGGGTCCCAAACTGATACATAATGTATCAGGAACCACAACCCCTATTTCTCCATATGCCACTGGACTGAATCGAAATCCAGTTTCCAAACCTTGCCTCTGTTGCTGATGTGAGCACTCACCAAATCTTCATTACCTGGAGTGTAGCCCTACTCTAGATACATCACACCCTCTCTTAAAATGGTCACCCCTATATCTGAACATCCTATGCTCTCACACAGTACGACAGTTGAGAACAACCACAGATATGTGGTATCCCCCATTTCCTCAAATCCTAAAAATACTGCTACTGTACCTAAACATCCCTCAAATCCTCTTATCTCAATGTGACCCTCAAGCCACACACACAGTCACAATGCATACTTACAGACCACTGCTCTGATTTTGGATCCCCCCTCTTCTAATGTCTTACATAAACTCCAGCCCACACAAACTGGTATCATATATATATATATATATATATATATATATATATATATATATATATATATATATTCGTCATGAAAATATATTCTTAACAAGGGTTGATCGCATGATATGATATTAGGATATTGGCATACCAGAAGAAACTGACATTTTGCCACTTAAAGATTCAAGCAAGCCTAGCAGCTTCAATACCTTCAACATATATATAACTAACATAAAGTAGGAGAAGGCTTACTATGAATTATTGGGTAGTCTTGTTAGCACCGAGTTCAAAGAAACAAGTAATTTCCTCCTCCTGAGGCAGAAAAGCACATTAAACACATTAGAAACAAGACTCTGAAATAGATAGCCAATATGAGAATAGCAATTGTGGATTATATAAGTTCACTGAGGCAGAAAAGCACATTAAACACGAGATTGAAGTCTGAATCAATGTGAATCGACTATCCTTCTCGGAAGTGGACAGAGTAGTACCAGATCTCCTCAACTTCATTCCTTCCCATCTGCGGCACGAAGGGAGCCCAACTGGACTGGGGCCTGGGTGCCCACCACTTTGGACAACCCATAGACGGACAAGTCAATACCATGAGATCAGTGTATTATCCGAGTTGCAACCACGAACACCCTCTGGACCAGGAATGTGATGGATTGAAAGCTTCCTGTCCTCGAAGCTGAGAACTATTTCGGCCATCTCATTCA
Organism: Iris pallida; assembly: GCA_029216955.1. Taxonomy (NCBI): domain Eukaryota; kingdom Viridiplantae; phylum Streptophyta; class Magnoliopsida; order Asparagales; family Iridaceae; genus Iris; species Iris pallida. The sequence continues at coordinate 16,558 of JANAVB010016166.1, read as the reverse complement.
TGCAAACCATCTCGTCACTACCAATGTTTACTGGTTCACGAAAGTCCGACTTTGTCAATCTAGGCACACACCCACCTATATCATAATTGTAAAAGAACTAAGTTAAGAATCGGTGATGGGTTAACTTGGAAGTGCTCAATTGAGTGATAGAACCACTCAATCCTATAATCGCAATTACCTTTCCATGTTCCAAAGGGTCCATACATGTTATGGAACCGCCCAATCTGGCACTCGATGCCGAAGTCTTGGTATAGTGCTTGTAGAGCTCTTCTATTGCAAGTTTCTCCAAGCCATAAGCATCTTGAGGCTACACAATAGAAAGAGAATAAATACAAGCGCACGTGGCTGAACCATTTTCTTACATAACCATAAAAAATCTTGAGATTCTGAGACTAGCAAACCTCTGCAGGCCAGGCATCAGCTTCCTTCAGGCTCACATTAGTTTCTAACTGCTTGAATTCAGGGTAAATGCAAGCACTGGAGGCGTAAAAGAACCTGTAAGAAACATTCATTAAATGTTACGTCGTAACGAAAGAAGTAACTACTTATTGGCAAGGGCAGTAGAAGCCTTCCCCTCCGATGATGACATAAGATCATGACAACTATATCCAACCACATGCAGACCTAAACAATGGGCAACATATCTAACAACAGTCCGTTTACCACAACCTGCAAAAGCAATAGCCAAATGTAACTCCCAAAAATTACATATTCAATACATTTGAAGATGTATGTATATGATACATTCCATTCGAAGATATGTGTCTGAATGTCATGTCAGATCTGAATTATGAAGAAGCGTCGAATGAAATGCAACGTCATCTCGAGCTCCTAGACCGACGTTCATTCAATTCGAACCAAGGATCCTTCTCTGTAGCATTTCGTCGAGCACATGGCGAGAAAAACAGAGAAAAAGATTACAGTGAATCATTTTAATCTCTGGTTGATAAAAAAATTCAGAAAAGATCAGGAATTAAGGAGAAGAGGTACAGATACTTACTGAGAATGATCAGTGAACTCATAGATTAGTGGCGATCCTCTTGTCGAGTCCATCAGTGCTTCAGGGAAATTAGGGCTGTTATAATCGAGATTAGGTTCAATGCCAGATCGAGATTCAAACGAAGAAGAAGAAGAGAAGAACTTACCCGTCGATTGCAGACAACGACCAGAGCTCGTCACTGGAAAAGACGATCAATGTGGCGGATCACCGGAATAGGAGACTCTACACTGGCATCGGCCGAACCCACTGTTGACTGGTGGAGGGAGGTCATCGAAGCTGCGGAGAAGCCGTCGTGCCGATGATCTTCACCATCGATCATCATCGACTCGACTCGGGGAAGTGTCACGACATACAAAGAGGTTTTGTGGGCATGGCAGTTGGAGATAGGGTTAGGGTTCCAAGAAATCTTTTGTGGAAGAGAAGAAATGGAGATGGGGGAGAAAGGAGAGTTGAAACCATTCTAGGGCCGGCTCAGGGGAGAACGAGGATTCTCAGCCAATAACACTTTTAATTGTCCCATATGAAGTAGACTTTTATCCTTTTTTTTTCCTTGTTTCTAGCCATTATTAGGGGTGCAACTCGGGCAGACTAAACCCGAGCCCGATCGAATAAACCCGTTAATGGGTTGGAATAGGATCGAAGATACTCGGGTTCGGGCTCGGGTTTGGGTTAAAATATTTGAACCCGATCAAAAATCGGGTTCGGCTTGGGTTCTTGGGTCGGGTTACCCGAAGAACCCGAAATCTGACTTATATATATATATATATATATATATATATATATATATATATATATATATATATATATATATATATATATATATACCACCCAAACTATTCAACTCCTTATCCTAAATCATATTTCAGTTTGTATTTTGTAATAATCAAGACTTGATTGTTATTTGATTATGTGTTTAAGATTACCTTTGTTTAAAATTATTTTTAATATTATATTAGAGCCCGATAAACCCGATGGACCTGACCCGAGTTTAACCCGAGCCAAACCCGATCCTCCGGACTTGGTCTTGGGCTTCATATGTTAAACCCGAGGTTGGGTCGGGCTTGGGCTCGGGTTAGGCTTATGATTCATCGGATTGGGCTCGGATTGACCTCAAGCCCGACCCAACCCGCCCGAGTTGCACCCCTAGCCATTATCGTAACACTTATAGCCGTTAGGAATAAGTTCTATGGGTTACAAATGTAAAAAAATTTATTTTGGTATTTATACTAACGGTTTATTTAAGATGCTAACAGTTTATTGGCGTTAGGAAATGGTAACGGTGAGAAACCGTTAGGATTTGAAAATATTCAGTGTTAGAAAAACCTTGTTTTGGTGTAGTGTCGATCTTTAGGGTTTTCGTGAGGGGAGAGAGAGATAGAGAGAAGAAGATGAGGAAGAGGGAGGGTTTCGTGAGGGGAGCGTTACCTGAGGAAGAGGGAGGGTTTCGTGACAGAGAGAAGGAGGGGAGGGTTTCCGGAAGGGGGAGGGGTTTTCGTGACAGAGAGGAGGGGGAGGGGTTTTCAGTTTGGCACGAGGGTTACGAGGAGTTGAAGGGTTGGGGGAGAATACATTAAGGTTTTTTCAAACATAAGACATAGTATTTTGCTATGGACGGTACCGATTTAATTTCTAAAAATCCAACGGACGGGATCGCCCGCTATCGAGAACGCTATAAATTATACAGCAAAACTGAATCGCTCATATAACTTATTTTTTTAATATAAAATAGAAAACTGTGTTGCTTCTCCCATGATTTGAATAGTAGATAGTTCAATTGTGAGCATTCGATTAACTCGGTTAATCGAATCGAATTACCAAATACCGAATTCGACCGAAAATCGAATAACAAAAATTAAAACCAACCGAAATATCCCATACCGAACCAAACCGAACAGAATAAATCTGTTCGATTTTCAGTTTATTTTGTTTAACCAATATTTCAGTTTATTTATAAATTTTTTTGTCAATATATATAGTAACTAAATATAGAAAGATATATTTCGTATATATATTACTAAATTTTCTTATTCGGTTTACCCGGGAGAGAAATTTTAGATATAATTTTGAAAGGTTAGTGGGATTAAACCGAAACCGAATCCCAAAATTGAAATCGAAACCGAATAAGAAATTTTAGTATTTTCGAAACTAAAACCGAACCGAATTTTTTTTCAAACCGAACCGAATCTCATATTCGGTTAGGTTCGGTTCGAATTTCGGTCCAAAAATCGAATAATGCTCACCCCTAGACATACGAGCATAGCAACGTTCAGAAAAAATTATACCTTTAACAACGTTCATAACACGCTATATAAAGTTCTGCTAACAGCACTGCATAATGAACGCTATTGATAATGACATTCTAATAGCAGGGAGGCTTCAACGCTATAGATAAACTGCTATTGTATGAACGTTTAATAGCACTTCAATATGAATGCTATGGATGATTATATTATAATAGCAGGGAGGCTCGAACGCTATAGATAAACTGCTATTGTATTCTATTTTAATAGCACTGCAGAAGGAACGCTATTGATGATGACATTTTATAGCAGATAGGCTTGAACGCTATAGATAAACTGCTATTGTATGTCCTATTTGTTGTAGTGTGCAAAATCTTCTAACCTTGATAAGAAATTGTCGTGCTACTTAAGATAGGTTGTCACAATTTAGGTCAAGTACAGAAAGCATGCTAAGAAAATCAAATACATTTTTTCGCGGGATTAAACTATCAAATCACATGAAAATCTCCAGTTAAAGTGAGACAAGAAGATTCTTGAAGCCAAGACAAAGATCTAAAACTTTCACGTTTTGAGGTTTGCCAGACTATGGCTACAAAATAATTTAAACGGGCAAAATAGTGAAATAGTGAAACGGCTACTGCACCGACGCATGGAAATTCTGTGCCGTACCGACGCGTAAGAATCACCGTCCCAAACAGCCAAGTCAGTCGTACTAAGATCGTGTTAAAGCCCAAGGAATCAGCATGAAGACACAAAATATACCAATAAATAAAAGGGGTCATTATAGGTCTAGAGGGGTGCAACCTAAACAGATTAGAAAACATGGAAGTGTACGACTAAGTACATGAGGTCATGCGCCCACACCAGGGGGTTATGCGCACACATGGAAGCTATGAGCACCCATGGAGACTATGAGCACCCATGAAGACTATGAGCATGAGCACCTATGAAGGCTATGAGCACCCATGAAGACTATGAGCACCCATGAAGGCTATGAGTCCACATAAAATGTTATGCGCCCACACAAACACTATAAGCCCACACAAAACACTATGAGCCCACATAAAATGTTATGCGCCCACACAAACACTATGAGCCCACACGAACACCATGAGTCTAAAGGATGTTATGCGCCCAAAGGCTATGGGCCCACACTGCTTGTGGGTAGCATGCCCCCTCTTGAAAGGCCTATGCGCCCAAAGGAAAAAAACTGGTTTAAGGAAAACTGGTTTAGGCTATGAGCCCAAGGTCTATGCGCCCAAAGCTTATGCGCCCACACTGCTTGTAGGCGCATAGCATGCGCAATAATGAAAGGCATATGCGCCCACAACAGTTTTGCACTCAAGAGTGTGCAAACACTGTTCTTCTTCCCCACTTGGCCGAGGATGAACTCCAAGGAACCCAAGAACTTCAAATGTCCATAACTTGGTCAAAATAACTCCAAATTAGGACTTTCAAAGGTCAAAATGGGGTAGAACGAAATTCTCTACAACATGGAACAATCAAAACTTAAAAATAATAAAGTTTGATAGATCAAAATCCAAGAAATCCAAAAATGACATAAACTTAGATCTACAAGAGGTTATCCCCCAGAATCCAAAATACCAAGAACTAAAATATTTTAGAATGTAGCAATAAAGAGAATGGAACAATTAAAATCACATTTGTCCAACATTTGGCAAGATGTACTTGCCTTAGGTTGGAGAAGAAAATGGAAGGAAGAAGAAAATGAAAAGTGAATGGAGGAGAGAGAGAGGGGTGGATTTTTATACAAAATTCTTTTTCATGTAAAACCAACCCAAACCAAACAAAGCAAGCTAGGTTGAATCAAACCAAATTAAACCAAGTCAAGATAAATTTATACCTTGAATTTTTTTTAAAATATTTCGAAAACCAAGAATTACGAAATACGGTACCCGTATATAAATACCGATACAGTGAGACCGGGTCTCACACCTTTAGATATTCTAATCCACAATAATATTATTGTGAATGTGATTGTTAATGAAAACTATCATGAGAATGTGATTGTGAATGATGATTTGTTGGATTTTGAATTTATAGAAATATTATAGAGGAATGAGGGCCTCATTTATGAGACTTGTTTGGGGCCTCCAAAAGTCTGGAGCCGGTGCTGTATATATATATATATATATATATATATATATATATATATATATATATATATATATATATATATATATATATATATATGTCTGTGTGTTTGTGTATCCGTGTGTCTGTGTCCGTGGGTGTCCGTGTGTGTGTGTGTGTGTGTGTCTGTGTGTGTGTGTGTGTGTGTGTGTCCGTGTGTCCGTGTGTGTGTGTCCGTGTGTGTGTGTCCGTGGCCAGCCCCCGCCCCCATCGTACCCCCCCCCAACGCTGCCCGCCCCCTCGATCCCACCGCCCCCTCCACACCCCCCGCCCCCCGCGCACCGGCCAGCCCCCCTCCGCAACCCCCCGCACCCCCGCGGCCAGCCCCCGCGCGCCCCCCATCCCTCCAACGATTCCCGCCCCCTCCCACCGCCCCCTCCACACCCCCCGCCACCGCCGCCACCGCCGCCCCCCCGCAGTCGACGCCGCCCCCGGCAGCCCCCGACGCCCCGGCCCGCTGCACCCACGACCACCGCACGCGCGCGCGAGAGAGAGAGAGCGAGAAAGAGGAGAGAGAGAGAGAGGAGAGAGGGAGAGGGGAGAGGGGTAATACCTTTGGGGAGAGAGAGAGGAGAGGGGGTCGCCGATCACCGCTGCGGGAGAGAGAGGAGAGGGGGTCGCCGATCGATCACCGCGGGAGAGAGAGAGAGAGAGAGGAGAGAGAGTGAAATTTGGGGGGAATGAAAAAGTTCCCCCCGTCGTTTCAACTTAAGTCTGGAACGTAAATTTAGCGACGGAGTAGCGACGGATTATTCCGTCGCTAATGCGTCAGTAAATCTCGCGCGGGTAGCGACGGATTATTCCGTCGCTACGTCGTCAGTAAATCTCGCGCCAATATTTTAGGCTTTTGCCGCCAAAATATGCGACGTTCTAGCGACGGATATAAAACCGTCGCTACATGGCCGACTACCTATCGACGGCATAGCGACGGATATGGACAAAACAAAATAAAAAAAAATGTCCACTGCTTTCCATCGGTATTCCGTCACAAATCCGTCGGGGATCCGACGGTGATAGCGACGGAAAATGTCCGTCGCTAAATGACCGTCGCTAAAGTACTGTAATTTGGTAGTGAATTAACCTGTCATAAAAATTAAAATGATACATGTAGAGAAAAGGGCTAATTGCATGGTTTGGTTAGGCATGAACATATCACTGATTTACAAAGAAAGATATATTGGCAACTTCTTGAATTATTTCTCACGGTAAACACCAAGATTTCAAAATAAACTAATATATTAAAAAAGAAGCCATTTTATGGGATCAAGAAAGCCCTATAAAATTGTCCTAAAGTTGGTCAAGTGCAAACCGAGATACCTATCGATCGATCTAATTACCAATAACAATCATGAGCATTACAACAAAAAAAAGGGTAAGAAAATCTAACATTTCCAATTTAAGACCAAATAAAAAAAAGAAGAAGAATAAGAATATAGGAACGTCCCAAAATCACACAATGGAAGAAGAAGAAGAAGAAGAAGAAGAAGAAGAAAGTGTATATTGAGAAAATGATAGATTTGTGTTCACATTTGAAATTGGGTATTTGTTGTTTGATTAAAATGACAAACTTAACATTTTTGGTTTCCCACTTTTATTGGGTGTTTTTGGTTGGTCACAAAATCAATTGCAAATAGTAAACTGCACATGATTGATTCCTTTGTTGTTAGTCCAAAAACTATCAAAAATGCTAATTGCTCAGTTGTCATTTGTCATTTGTAATGGGGTCGTCAATTTCAAATGGTCCTAGATCTTCCTAAGTTTAGCTCAACAACATTTAACATTCTCGGAAAAACGAACAAAAATTCTTAGAATAAATTATCACTCAGTTATATAATATATGCTTTAGAGCAAGTTTGCGAACCTAGTTTAGGGTTTTGCAGTTAGACCAGACTTCCGGAGACTAGAGACACTGCGAAGATTTTGATTCTATCCGGAACTACCATTGCGTATGAGGTTCCTTCGAAGCTCAAGATCTCTTTATTAGTCCATTATATTTAGGCCTCGTTTGCAAGGTTGTTCCTGACCCAGGACAGACAGAGCAACCAACCACCCATGGTCCAAAATTTTGAGGGGCACCATTTTTTTAAATATAATCTTTGGTAGTATTTTAAATATTAGTGCTTATAACTTAATGAATGACTTAGCAAAATTTGTTTCACTTACACTTACTACGTAAAAGGGCATGGGTTCAAGATCTAGTGGCCTTGTTTTTTTAAAAAAATTTCAGTTTTTTTAATATATTTTATAAGGGAACCATTTTAATTTTTGTTCCCGGCACCAAAAGTCTTTGGACCGGCCCTGCTCATTTGGTTCACGGATTTAAGGAATCAGGAAAGAAAACTTGCTCATTTTTTTTGTTTGGTAACTACAAACTTGGGATTAATTTTTCCTCCTCCTTTCCCCGCATTTTTTTACCAAAAATTATGACAAAAATAACCATGTGTTATTGCCTATTTTACCAGTTAACTCTTCTTATTCTGTTAACTATTATTATGTTGATATCGAATATTATTGAAATATTGATATATTTTTTCTTTCATTTCTTGCATCAACCAAACACTGGAAAGAAAAAAGGGGAAGAAAGGATACATTTTCTCTTATTTGGTATATAAGAAAAAGTGAATGGAAAAAAATGTGAATGGATTAGCTTTCCCTCATAACCTAGGAAAATCAATCCGTCCAAATGTGGGAGAAAAAATGGAAGGAAAAGTGAATGCTCATCTTAATTTACTATTATACCATATAAGGATTATATTAATTTAAAATAGTTCAATAAAGTCAAGTGGAAATAAATATTGTTAGTTGAGGATATAATTGGTAAGACCTATATTTTTATTTTCTTTCCTTCCATCTTTCTTTCTATACCAGACAATGGAAAGTGTATCACTTCCATTTTTCTTCCATTCTACCAAATACAAAGGAAGAAAATATTCTTTCCTTTCCATATGGATGGAAAGTGTATCTCTTTGGTTTTTCCTTCATTTCACTTTTCTATCTTTCCTACCAAACGCAGTCTAAATATTTTTCTTATTTTACCAAACATAGAAAACAAATCTGATAGGAATCCTACTTTTCCATCCCCTTGGAAAATACAAGAGAATTGATTTACCTTCCGTGAACCAAACGAGGCCTTAGTGCATTGTTCAAGCATATGATGTTGAAGTCAAAATGAGACATGAAAATTATGGAACATGCCTTTGCATCCACAAAGAAAACAAACCGACTATGAAAGTATAGAGTGGGACCCACGAACTTCTCCCTACTTATTGGGAATCGAATACGTCCTCCTGCATGCGCTCTGATACCGTGTCTGAGACGTTGCCGCAGCAAAAACTTAGGCCAACCCACCTGAAATAACCAACCCCCGTCTAACGGACACCAAGCACAGATAAAGACAAGTATATGGCGGTGACTACATCACCTGGACAAATCCCAATCTCTATAACTCAGATAAAATTACAAGATTAAACTAATGTTGAGCCCTGTCACGACCCGCTACCCAATTTGTTGGGCCAGGCCGAGGCATGCCCAGCCTACGTTGAGATAAAACGTAGTAAGCTGTTCTAAAGACAACAGGATAAGACTAAATGTGCTAAACAGTTCTATAAGTGAAGAAGAATCATAAATGCTCCAAACACAAAAGTCGTCGTATATAGTAAAATATCCAAGTACAAGTAAACTGAAATGTAAAACTGGATACATGTCCAGTTACAAAATGATATAGTCTAATACATGTCTACTCTCAAAAGTCTAAGTAAACAAAAGACAACTAGGCGAGGTTCCCCGCAGGAACATCCTCGTAACGCAGAGCCGGGTCCTCGGCAGTATCTCCATAGTAAGTGTCACAGAGTAACTCCTCCTCAGTAAGGATACCTACAACGTTATCCTGTCAGGACGGGAGCAAGTACTAAATCTAACAAACATATAATACTGATCATGTGATGAAAAGAAAATGACATATCATGTTGGTTCAGTTTTAGGTATGTTTTAGCATGGCGATAGATATACATTTTAAAGTTTAAAACTGTAGTAGGTGAGTGATCAATCAATAGGTAATCAGGATGTACAGCAGTACATATCAATTTTCTGATGTGCACATACGTACACATAACGGTATCGGTGTATATCCATACACAAACGCGGGACCAGACATACGACACAGATACATATAGAATGTAACGGTGCTCGGTAAATACATACGGAGAAGGGGGTCATGATCACGTACACTACTAGCAGTTTCCCCTTAACCCGTTATTTAAGCATGTGAGAGATATTATGAGATACGGTATAAACATGATAGAGACTGAAAGTAATACAACATGTAAAGTTTTAACTTGCTATCCCAAGGATCAGCATTTAACATGGTTTGGTGATTCACAGTTTTATGGTTTATAGCAGTATGTAAAGTTCGTAGAAAGTACTTGCCTCTAGCAAAGCAAAACAAAACAAGCTGCGATAACAATGCTATGGATGTCTGGTAGCTCGTCACTGTAGAAGTAAATACAACAACTTAGTTTTACACTAAGCTAAAACACTAGGACACTAATTGGTGAAACACGACTTGTGATTGGGCACCTAGCCAAAATGATGACTTGGCATAGGAGATCAATGTGGGGTGACATACTATGTTAACTAACTTTCTAGGGTCTTTACTCTAGTGAGGGATGGGGTTCAACACGACTAAAACTCCAAATAACACAAAAAGCTATAAGTCGTAATTAATCAATAAATAAATCAAAAGATCATTATGTTCTAACAATTTTTGAAGTAGACAAAAAGTCTAGTTTTTCTTAAAGTAAAGTACCAAGGTGATCCTTGTTAATCATAGAAATTTATTATAATTTTTCTGGAATTTATTAACCAATACAAATATTTTATAAAAATCAGTTTTCCTAAGTATACAGAAAATGAGTTTTGGTTTCATATGCCAAACTAGGGGCAAAACAGTAAATTAAATATTACAAAAATTATACTAAATTAGCCAACTTAACATAGTATCTAAATACTATTTTTCCATAATTTTAGCAATACTTTAAGTATTTTTAGAAAATCAAAAACAGCATTGCACACAATAATTAATTATCTGCATATTTTGTCCATGTATATAATTTGAACCAAAGTTCAAATACAGGACCCAAGGCCATGAATCAAGTCCAATATGACTTGTACAGGTCTTGAATGTGTAAAAACACATTTGAGCCCAAATATCCATGCTAGGCTTGGACACCAAATGGTTGCAGTAATTTAAATACAATAAAAATACAATTTGGTAATAGTCAAAATAAATATTATTATTTTAATAAGGTAAATTTGTACAAAAGAATATATATATACATACTTATGCTAAAAAGTATATATAGATATATAAGGAAAAATACTTAATTTATAAGTGTACATATATATATATATATATATATATATATATATATATATATATATATATATATATATATATATATATATATATATATATATATATATATATATATATATATATATATATAAGAAACACTTAATAATATAGTGTATATATATATAATATATATACGTATGAAAATATATATATATACAAACATATGCATATAGAATTTACTAACTACAAAATATATATACATACATATTAAATACTGTTTAAAATATAGTATATACAAAAAAAATATACTAATATATATATATATATATACATAATATATAAAAATAAAACAGAAAAAGAAAAAGGAAAAAGGAAAAAGAAAAAGAAAAGGAAAAGAACAGCAGTGGCCGGGTTCGAACCCAGGCCAGAGAAGCGCGCGGGGGGGGGGGGGGGGGGGGGGGGGGGGGGGGGGGGGGGGTTTAGGTTAGGATGGGCTGGCCAGGGGGTCAGGCCCAACAGTTGTGTTAGGGATAGGGTTGTTTATTTTATTTAGGTTCGAATTAATTAACATAAAAAAAATATAAAAAACCATCCTGTGTCCTGACAGTTAAGGACACAGGTATCAGCGTGTCCTCGCTTAGCACAATACGTACGAGCTCAGTCTCGTGTGTCCAGCTCCACACTTGTGCTCGCCAGGACACGGCGAACAACATATGTGGACACGAGCCTCACACGACACGGTTTGACACAAATACTCACGTGTCAGCGAGTTGAAGGGTGATTCGAAGGTCGGGGACGGCGGAGGAGGCGTCGGGATCGGGGCGCTCCGGTGGCGCTGGGGTCGGCGTGACAGGGCGAGTCGAATGGTGGTGGTGGTTGGCGGTGAAGGTCGTCGGTTGGGGCGGAGCAGCGTTCGCCGGAGTAGGGTTAGGGTTTGGGGGTTCGTCGGGGAAGAGGGGTCATCGGTGGCTGTGGTGAGAGTTTAGGGTTAGGGTTTAGGTCAGGGGGGAGTAGGGGATTTTATAGGTGGGTCTCGAGGGCGGTTGGGCAGCCGGGAAAGGCGGGGTCAGCCGGTCGTAGTCGGTCGGGGCATTCGTCGGGGGTGGGTGAGAGTCAGAGGAGAGAGAGAGTGTCGTGGGGGGGGGGGGGTTGACAGTTAGCACAAAAGCCCCTCTAGTTTAGGAAATTGCATAAAGGCTTTTAACAGATAATAAATGCAAATATAATTTGCATTCCTTATTTAAAAAAAACCATTTATTACAAACTGATATACAATCAATTCTAATAATTGCAAAACACTATTAAAACAATTTAGAAAATTACAAAATGCTATTAAAACATTTAAATAAATTACAAAATGATATTTTTTGTATTTAAAACTCATTAAAATTCATTTAAAAATTCTAGAAAATTCCTAAAATCATATTAAATTATTTTAAAACCAATAATGACATTTAATAATTAATTAACACTAGTTTAATAATTTTGAAAATCAGGGGTTGACAAGTCTTCCCTCTTTGAAAAATTGTCCTCGAAATTCACAAGGATTGAAGACCCGACAATATTCTAACATAGCAAACAATGCAACAAAATGACTAAGGCTGCGATCGAAAAAACCACTAAGGTATCAAGCGGGAACGGGTGGTTCCCTCGCAGCGGTTGGATCGAACAAGTAAGGGTATCTCTCCCTCATGTCCGACTCCCTCCCAAGTAGATTCACCTGGGGAGTGACGGCTCCAAGCTACTCGTACTAGGGGCATAACCTTGTTCCTCAGCCTCTTCTCTCTTCGGTCTATATCTCCACTGGCTGCTCAGAAATTGTAAGGCTCGGTCTGACCTCCAACTCTGAATGATCTAGCACATGACTGGGGTCTGGAACATATCTCCTCAGTTGAGATACGTGAAAGACGTCGTAAACTCCTGCTAGGTTGGGTGGAAGTGCAACCCTGTAAGCTACCTCTCCGATCCTGTCAAGTATCTCGAACGGCCCGATGTATCTGGGGCTCTGCTTCCCTCCTCGTCCGAACCGGATCGTCCCTCTAGTAGGTGATATCTTCACTAGCACCATATCACCGTCTGCGAACACCATCGGCCTGCGACTAGCATCAGTCCAGTGTTTCTGCCTATCCTGAGCTACTCTGAGCCTGTCTCTGATCATTCCGACTTTCTCTGCTGCATTCGTGATCATCTCTGGCCCAAGCATAACTCTATCTCCGACATCATCCTAAAAGAGCGGTGTGCGGCATCGTCGTCCATATAGTGCCTCAAAAGGAGACATACCAATATGGCCTGGTAGCTGTGTTGTATGAAAACTACCAAGTGCAGATGGCTCTCCCATGATCCTCCGAAGTCCAGCACGCAAGTCCTCAGCATATCCTCCAGCGTTTGTATCATCCTCTCGGATTGCCCATCTGTCTGCGGGTGGTACGCCGTACTGAACTTGAGCTACTGCTAACTTCTCCTGCAAGCTCCTCCAGTAGTGGGATGTGAATCTGCTGTCTCTGTCTAACACGATGCTCACCGGCACTCCGTGTAGGCGAACTATCTGCTGCATGTATAGCTCCGCCAACTTTTCGGTGGAAAGCCCCACCTTGAAGGGTATGAAGTGCGCACACTTCGTCAGCCTGTCTACGATGACCCAGATGGCATCCTTCCTCCTTGGGAACGAGGAAGTCCTGAAACGAAGTCCATCGTAATATGTTCCCACTTCCATTCGGGAATGGGTAACGGCTGCACAAAACCAGCTGGCCTCTGGCGCTCCGCCTTGATCTACTGGCAAACTAGGCATCTCGAGATGAAACATGATACATCCCTCTTCATCCCGTGCCACCAAAGATGTTCCCGCAAGTCACGGTACATCTTGTTAGCACCAGGGTGAATAGAATATCTCGATCGGTGTGCCTCCTGCAAGACTGCCTCTACCAGCTTCCTTTCGGCACGCACAATCGGCTGCCATGCCTCAGGGATCCATCCTCTGCTATCGTGAAGTCATCCAGCAATCCCGCTAATGCCTAGGGTCGAAGTCTGCGAAGGCTCTCATCTGTAGACTGTGCCTCCCGGATCTGCTCCATCAAACCTGACTGAATGTCAAGCGCCATCATCTGTATCTCTGATCCTGGCCGAACTAGCTCAATACCGAGCTTCTCCAGATCCTCCCACAAATGCCGATCAATCATCAGGTACCATGCCATCGGATGCCTGCTCAGCGCATCCGCCACCACATTTGCCTTCCCGGGGTGATACTGTAAATCGATGTCGAAGCATCAACTCCAACCATCGTCTTTGCCTCATGTTCAGCTCTTTGCTGTGAACACATACTTCAAGTTTTTGTGGTCAGTAAAGATTTCCACACGCTCTCGTATAAGTAATGTTTCCATAACTTGAGTGAAAAGATCACGCAGCTAACTTTAGGTCATGGGTAGGATAATTCCTCTCATGAGTCCGCAATTGCCTAGATGCATAAGCAATCACTTTCCCATGCTGCTGTAGGACACATCCTAGCCCCTTCCCAGAAGCATCACTGTAAATGGTGAAACCTCCAGAACCTGAAGGTAAAGTCAGAATTGGAGCGGTCGTCAGCCTCCTCTTCAGCTCCTCAAATGCCGCCTGGCAGTCCTCTGACCAGATGTACTCTGCGTCCTTCCGCGTCAGGTTCGTCATGGTTCCGCTATCCTAGCAAAGTCCTGGACGAACTTTCTATAATAGCCTGCTAAACCCAGAAAACTCCTGATCTCTGAAAACTGGTCGGAGCCTTCCACGTCTCAACTGCAGCAATCTCTTGGGATCCACCGAGATTCCATCTCCAGTGACTACATGGCCGAGAAACTCCACTCGGTCTAAAAAGAACTCGCACTTCGGCAATTTGGCAAACAATCTCCCTGCCTCAGAATCCCCAAAACTATCCGCAAGTGCTCTGCATGCTCCTCCGGCGTCTGAGTATATCAGGATGTCGTCGATAAACACCACGACGAACTTATCCAGATACTGGTGAAATGTCTTATTCATCAAGTTCATAAAGACAGCTGGCGTATTTGTAAGACCAAATGGCATCACCAGAAACTCGTACTGCCCGTACTTCGTGTTGAACGCCGTCTTCTGGATGTCTGCTGGCCTAACCTTCACCTGGTGGTACCCGGATCTCAAGTCTATCCTGGAAAACACCTTCGTCCCGCTCAACTGGTCGAACAAATCATCTATCCTGGGCAGAGGATATTTGTTCTTGATGGTGATGGCATTCAAGGCCGGTAATCAATACACAACCATACTGTACCATCCTTCTTAGGCACAAAGAGCACTGGTGCTCCCCATGGAGAAGCACTGGATCGAATGAAACCCTTTTCAACAGGTTATCAATCTGCTCTTTCATCTCTATGGCCTCCTTGGGATTCACTCTATAGCAAGTCCGGGATACTGGTGATGAACCCGGCACTAAATCTATAGTGAACTCCACATCTCTGTCAGGCAGAAGTCCTGGAAGATCCTCTGGAAATACATCCATAAACTCCTAATGATAGGGTGTGGCGGCGCTGCGTCCCGACTGTCGCACAACAGTTCGGCTCTAGGCTGATCTCCGGCCTGTCCTCCTGACATGAATGGTGCTGTGCCTGGGGGACTGAACAAAATACTACCCTCATGGCAATCTATAGATGCATGGGCGTAGCTAAGCCAGTCCATCCCCAAATGATCATAACCGGGAAGTGGCATCACAAAGAATCGCCCCCTGAACTCTCTCCCGGCTATAAAAATAGAACATCTATAGATAGATCTAATAGGCACTGGCCTCCTCCCGTCATCACTCTATAATCTCCGCAGTAGGTGTAGCTACTAGATGATGTTTATGCATAAACTCTAATGATAGGAAGCTATGAGATGCACCAGAATCAAACAAACATACAGCTAGAAAAGTATGCAAATAAACATGACCTGTGATGACGTCAGCTAAGTAATCGGCTCCGAAACCTGCTCCGGCTCCGGCTCAATGGCTAGACTATAAACCCTCCCCTGAGGTCCCTTCTGCTGCTGCAGATGCTGCCCGAACCTCTGCTGCTGAGCGGGAGCGGTCCTCTAGTCTTCGCTACTAGGCACTCTCGAAGCTGAGGGTGGCAGACCACAAGCTAAAACACTGCCCCAACTTCTTCCTGCAGATGGAAGCGTCGTGGCCTACCCTCTTGCAGAATGCACAAATACCTCCCTTCGGCTGTTGTCGGGGTCCCGGGGCTCTAACTGGCGGAGTCTGATGATGTGATTAGGGGGACGGTAAGTCTGCTGGGGGTGGCGTCGGTGCTCTCTGCTGGAAAGCCTGACGTTGGACGGTCCTCATGATGTACAGAAGCCGGCCTCTACATGACAGAAGACGCTCCTCGATGCTTCGAGCTAACTCTAGGCTGGTAGTAGTCAATCGTACCGTTCGCCACTATAAGAATGCCAATGTCTGGAACTAGACCATGGCAAAACCTAGGGTCATCTCCTCTGGATCAGCAACCAGACTAGGAGCAAAACGGCTCAGGCGACTAAACTCTGCCGCATACTCGTCAACAGAACGGTTCCCCTGCTGGATGTTGGATCGTAGCCCCATGGCTACTCTAGCAGTGGTCGAGAAGAATTTCTTCTTGAAATGGGTCTTGAACTGGTCAGGTGGCTCTACCTCTCGCGAACAACGGTCATTCCTGAACAGACTCCTGCTAAGTCTATCAGCAGAATCCTGCTGCCTCGACCTGAAGGTCATCCGGCATCCTAACTCCCAGAAGCTTTCTCTACAGAATCTAGCCAGTCATCAGCTATACTGCCCTCAGTCCCTGAGAACTCCTTGGG
>JANAVB010016165.1:5000-62142 GCA_029216955.1 Iris pallida | reverse complement strand
AAAAACTATTCTTGTTTTTCAGTTTGATACCCTCTTTAATATCATACCAATCATTACCCTCAACTATTGGATAATTTCAAGTCGATATCCTCAGCCAGCTGGGGTTAATTTTTCTGTTTCAACAAAAATAAAGAATTAACTTTTTTGACCAAATTACCTCCATCCTCCCCTGTGAGGGTATTTGAAGTGATCACGAATTATGGGAGTATTTTTATCATTTTGGATTTTTCGTTAACACTGTTAGGATATTAAGTTGCGTAATATTAAAGTTTATGGTGTCTAAGTTGAAATTTTTTGAATAGTTGAGCGAGTTGAAATTAAATAAATAAAACCGAACTAATCAAATTAATTCACCTGTGTCGTTATTATAACGATGAAGGACACGAAGTCGATATCCTTCCTATAGAAGATCTTGACTGCGGACACGACGTGAACGGCGTAGACGCTTGCGGCGCCGGAGTTGGCAAAGATGGTGATGAGCACGTGCTCCTTCACGTTGAAGGGGCCGGGGTTGAGCGTGAACTCCCAGCCCGCCCCGGAGGAAGACGCGGTCGGTGACGGCGGAGGCCATGAGGTGGCCGAGGGGGACGACGGCGATCTGCGCGGAGACGGAGGTGATGGTGAGGGGCTCCTTGCGGTACCAGAAGAACTGGTTGAGGAAGGAGAGGAGCGCGCAGGAGGCGGTGCCGAGGGCCCACACGCGGAACGTCAGCACGGGGAGGGAAGGGTCGTCGCCGACCGGGACGGTGAGCGCGACCTGCTCGATTGGCGAGTTCGCATGGTGCTCGATCGAGCTCGAAGTGGATGCTCCTCCTCCTCCTTCTTCTCCAACCACTTCAAGGAGAGTTTAGTTTTGAGTACTGGGCTACGTTGGTTGCATGTTTTGAAGTATTTTTGTGTCGTGTCCGACACGTGTACGTGTACAGTATGTAGAGTGAGGTGGGGGGTGTACTTACGGAGTGGAGAGGAATCCAATTCCATTGGCGGTCGGTTTGTATTTCCGAGGACACGGGAACTGTTATTTGGAACCCATTGCTGCTGTGCTGCTGGTTTTTTCTGGTTTCCCCCGTTTATGGAACTGGAAGAAGATGTTGACTTGAATATTGTGATTTGTCGGAAAAAGTAGGAGGGTGTAGGAACCGGGACGGGATGAGGAACAGATACAATCATACAAATTTGTGCCTTTTGCGTACGAGTCCCTTGAACCTGTATTTATTTGAAAAAATTACAATTGTTTATTTGAAAGAAAAAATATATATACATGTGCTAAATTGTAACCTGATACTCTCAATTATTCGAATTTTTTAACTTAATACCATCAACTTTGATATGTACACTTAATACCCTCTTCCAACTAATATTTTCAACTTTGTACCCTCCGTCGAGCCAACGTAAAAAAAATTTGTTAAAAACAAAATGACTAAAATATCCTCATCTTCTCCCCCAATTCACCACACTCCACACATGTTGTCCCCCCCCCCCCCCCCCCCCCTTCAACCACACCTACCATCCCTCTCCCTGCCCCTACGACAGCCCCCCATAGGCGTTGCCGACCCACCCACCCCCACCCCCGCCACGCCCTCCCCCCCCCCCCCACCAGCCGCCCACCCCTCGTCGCGCGTCCCCAACCCCCCCACCCCCTCTCCCGCGTCGTCGCTGTTGCGTACCCACCTCTAATTGTTGGCGCCAGAGAAAGAGGATAGGGGGTTGCGAAGAAGGGGGAGAGAAAGGGGAGATATTTTTGTCATTTTTCTTCTTCGATTAATATCGTTAGAACAAAAATGAGAGAAGAGTATTAAATTAATGCCTATCAAAGTTGAGGGTAACAAGTTAAAAAAACTCTAATTGTTGAGGATATCAAGTTATAATTTAGCCATATAAATTTGAAGAACTTGTATAAAAACAACGTATATTTAAGGGAAATTTTGACTTTCATCCTACTTATTAATATGAATTTGTACTTATATCTCACTAATTTAATTAGACTTACATCCCACTTTTTGTCACGACAAATATACATTTTGTCACAAAAAGTATTTGTTTGTTCACGAAAAATTTTTTGTGACAAGGAGAGTAAGTTAATAAAATTAAGAAAAAATTTGTGTTGCACTCCACTTTATTTACCATAATTTAAGGTGCACCCCAATCCATAATGTACTTAACTTTCCACTTTTGACGGAAACCGTCTTCTACTAACAGTCAACTACTTTGACCCCAAAAAATGGAGCAAAATATTCTTTTCTTTTCTTCCCCGCGCCCCACTTCCCGATTCTCTACCCCCGTCGTCGCATCCCCGCTGGCAGACCCTCCCCGCTGCGCACACTCCCCTGCCTATATTTAAACTACAATGGAGGCAGCGTTGGTCGCAGCGGGGAGAGGGTGCAAGAAAGATCACAATGATAAGGGTATTTTTGTCCTAAATATTTGGTCAAAGGAGTTGACCGTCAGCCACAGACAATTTTCATCAAAAGTGGAAGAATTTGTATATTCAGGTAATTGGGTGAGGTGTACCTTGAATTATGGTTTAAAAAAATAAAACGCAACTCAAATTTTCTCTAAAATTAATAAGTATGATTTAAGTACAAATTTATAGTAATAAGTGGGATAAAAGTAAAAAAAATCCTATATTTAAACTACCCTTCCCTTACTTTTATGCAAAGAAATATTTTTTTTAGTGGTTCGTGTCATTTGTGAATTGATGAGTAGGGAGCGCCAGCCATTACGTAAGCGGACACGAGTCGTAGTTCCGTGATGGTTTCTTGTGTGTGTTTTCTTCCTGTCCATGTCAAGTTATATCGTAGTAAAGCAAACAATCATGTCCATGTCAATATATACCATAGTAAAGCAAACAATGGGAATGGGTATCACAATAAAACAATAAAAACTTTACTTAATTGTAACTTGATACCCTCAACTATTTCTTTTTCAAGTTGATATCCTAAACTTTTTTTGGTAACAAATCGCTACCTCAATATTCAATAAACAATGGGAATGGGTATCCATAAAGCAATAGAAACTTTAATTAATTGCAACTTGATACCCTCAACTATTTCACTTTTTCAAGTTGATACCCTAAACTTTTTTTTCGTAACAAATTGCTATCTCAACTATTCAATATGTTCAAGTTGGTACCCTCCGTCACCCAGGGGTTAGTTTTTCCATCTCCACTCGAAAATTTTACTTTTTTTGGACGAGAATAACCCTGATTATTATTTTAAAAGATCATTCTCTTTCAAAAAAAGATCATTTTGATCTACTTGCACTTATTCTTTTTCCCATATGCTTCCTAGTGATGCCTTAGCTCTAACCCTAGTCCATTCTCTTTCATTTTTTTCCTAATTTTTTGTAGTCTATTTTTTTCTACATAATGTTTCATCTACTCTCAAATCTTATATGCCCTAGTCCATTCTCTTTCAGTTTCTTCTCCTAAATTTTTTGTAGTTTATTTCCTTTATACATAATCTCTCATCTACTCTCAATTCCTATATGTAGTTTATAGTTTTGCCATGTCAGTGATCTCTAGAGAGAGAGAGAGAGCGACCAATTCTTTGGAAATTTGATTAAACCGAATTTCAATTTCTCATCTTCTCTTTCTATTCGTACATGAGCCTTAAGAGATTAATGTCTTTTTGGTCTTTTTACCTTTGTCGTTAACGTCGTTAGGGTACTAAGTAGTCTAATTATAGTTGAGGTAGTAATTTGTTAACAAAAAAGTTTAGGGTATCAACTTGAAAAAGTAAAATCGTTGAGGGTATCAAGTTACAATTGTAGAGCCTAAAAATTAAGATGCGCCACCATTAAAGTTTTTGACCATCAATGGCGCCAAAATATTGTATTGGCCAAACAATCAAGTTGTGCAGTATCAGGCTGCACCAATGTCAGGTTGCGCTGAAGTCAGGTTGCACGAGAGCCACGTGCGCACTTCCTCGAGAAGCTGTAACGGTATCATCATTACCTGACAACTGACAGCACGGAGATTAAGGAAAATCCATTCGAATCCCGTGCAATGCGGTGCTCGAGAAGATTTTGTCAGCATGTAATTAATGTTGACAGCTGGTTCGTACAAGTCACTGTATGGCACGAGGATTAATCAGCACAGCACAGAAGACCTAGTCAAAGCGCCAGTCGATGAGTTGTGCCTATGCGCAGCCTGACAAATTGGCGCTACTTGATCAACTCTTATTTTAAAACAGGGTGACGTGGCGCGCAAGCCATCAACTTCGCAGAGCGTGCCCACTACACTGCCTACGACCACGCGTATATCAATCAAACGATGCCACACGTCTACAGCAGTTGGTATAAACCGCTCGTGCAGGTGTTATGTTGCGCCCACGTGCAACCTGATGAAGCACGTGCAAGGTGATCAAATGGTGTTCAGGACTCCACACGTCTACAGCAGTTGGTACAAACCGCTCGTGCAGGTTGTTACGTTGCGCCCACGTGCAACCTGATGAAGTACGTACAAGGTGATCAAATGGTGTTCAGGACAGAGTGACGTGGCGCGCAAGCCACTAACTTCGCAGAATGTGCCCACTACACTCACGACCACGCATATCTCAATCAAACGATACCACACATCCACAGCAGTTAGTACAACCGTTTGTGCAAGTGAACAGGAGGCGCGCAACCTGAAGCGCGTAACCCAAAATAATATAAAATAGTTTTTAAGAAATCTATAAATAGAGTTTTAAATCATTCTCAAGGCATCAGGAATGATCATAATCTCCTGCTAAAGTTCTGTTGCATCCTCCAGATGTTGACACAAAATCACAGTCAACCAAATATTGACAACATTGACTAAATAATACTTGTAATAATTCAATACGACACACGACGACCACATCCAGCTCAAGCCAGACGACAGCTCAGTTTTTGCAAAATGCAAGTCTTTTTTAGTCTGTACTTTTATATTTATTGAGTCTAGACTGTTGTAAGCTGAGTTGTGCTGAGCTCTTAGACTTGACCTATAACCTATCCAAAATCCATAAAGCTCCACATCCAAAATAAGCCATTGGACCTTAAGACCCATTCTGTGCTCTGGAGACAGAGTTCGGGCCGAACTCTGCCTCCACACAGAGTGGGGGAACTCTGTCCTAAAAATCAGCACCCTAATTTTTAGGGTTGGCTGGTTGCTAGTTGTCCAACGGCCAAATTTTTGAAAACCCCTACTAGAATTCTGGCCGATTCTGCCTGCTAAAACCCTATAAATAGGCCAAGAATTCTCCTATTTTCATTCATCCCATCTTCTCTTCTCTTCTCTCTAAAGCTCAATATAAGCCATACCCTTCTTCATCTACTAGCCACAAGCTTCCTAAGTCTCGAGTGCTCAACATCTCTCAGTTAGGAGTCTTGCAAGAGTTCAAAAAGTCGCTTGAAAATTCCAAGCATCGCCACTACGATCCTTTGTAAGAAGTTGACGTGCTCTTCTGAAGAAAAGGTACGGGGTGTAACTACTATTTCACAAATAGTGGATTTAATCCTGAGCTAGAGTTCTCAGGCCTGGACTAGTCCTCCACGAGGGAAACCAGGTTAAAATCGGCTGTGTTTGGTATGCTTTCTTGCTCCTTATTTATTTTCGCATTTACTCTGATTAGTTTTTCTTGTGAAAGAGTTTAAATTTTTAATTGGCTATTATCGCTATAAACTCTATTCACCCCCCCTAGAGTTGCCATCTGTTTTTCAATTGGTATCAGAGCTCTGTTCTCTCAACAAGGACTAACATCCTAGAGCTGATCCATGGCAACCACACAATCCTTGATTTCAATCATGGTGAAGGGTAGTCCACTCATAGGTCTCCCTATTTGATGGAACTAACTACACATATTGGAAAACAAGATGCTTTTATCTCAAGTCGCTAGACTTTGACCTGTGGACTATCGTCACTGACGGTTACAAAAAGCCAGCAATAGTTGTCAATGGTGATCTCGTTGAAAAATCACATGACAAATATTCTGACGAGGAGAAGAAACAGGCAAGTCTAGACGCAGAGCTATTAATGCTTATTCTGTGCTATAGACAGGAATGAGTTCAACAGGGTCTCTACATGCACCACATCTCACGAAGTATGGAGACTTCTAGAAGTGACGCATGAAGGAACACCCAAGTCAAGAATCAAAGATAAGTCGTCTCACTCAAGAATATGAGGCTTTCAAGATGAAGCCAAATGACACGATTACGCAAATGTTCACAAGATTCCTCGACATCATCAACCCCCTGTCTTCGCTCGGCAAACAATATTCAAATCACGAGAAGATTCGCAAGCTACTTAGGGGGCTCCCAAAGATTTGGAACCCTAAGGTGACAGCATCATAGAAGGAAATGATCTCACAACCATGTCCATGGAGACCTTATGGGAAAGCTAATGACTCATGAGCTTGACCTCAAGGACTTCGAAGAGCCTGCTCCTAAGGCTAAGGAGATCGCTCTCAAAGCTCACCGACGGAGGGCTGACCCCGAAGAGACGGATGACGACAACTCGGAAGGTGACGATCAAGCTCTCCTCGTCCGCAACTTTAAGAAATTCCTTCGCTTCAACCAAGAAGAAGAAACCTTAAGAAGACGACGAAGAAGAGCCAACCTACTATGGTTGCAAGAAGACAGGACATGTCCAAAAGATTGTCCATACTTAAAAGAGCAACCGTTATGAGAAGCCATACAAGAAGACTTCCTCAAAAATATGCCAACACAAGCATTTGGCATGAAAGCGAAGGTAGTGACTCCGAGGAAGAAAATGACTCTCCTCAAGATACGGCTAATGTGTGCCTAATGGCAACTTCCGACAAGGTATCAAACGAAACTCTTGATGACTTCACTTTTGATGAACTTGGCGATGCTTTCACCGATTTACTTAATGATCACAAAAAGGTCATTGGTAAATACAAACATGCCAAGGACAAAATCAAAAGTCATGAAGTCGAAATTCAAACTTTCTCTATTACTTGATAACATTAGAGACACTTCACCCACGGTTGTCACAGATGAGGTATCTAAGCTTAAAATAAGCTTACATGATGCCGAAGCACGCATTGAACAACAAACACAAGAAATCACAACACTCAACATGGAGCTTGCAGAAAAAAGAGTAGACACAAGATTTCTATTACTAAGATGCATGGTTTGAATGCTAAGATTACTGAACTGTAAGCTGTCTCTAAGAAACTAGAGACTAAATTGGGAAAACAGGTTGCTCAACCTCAAACCCAAGAAACACACACAAAGCATGATACTTCTCATACTAGTCACCCACGTCATCCACCTACAACATGTAACCATGCTTATATACACACACTTTCACAAAGGACACAAACCACATGCACGTAGAAATAATTATCATATGTCACAAAATCATCATGCTACACATAGATACAATCATAATCATGTTGCACAAATACCACATCACCATCACTCTACATATAGACATCATCACTATGCTACTCAATATAGACAATATCACCATGCCACTCCACATCACTCTACATATAGTTATCATCACCATGCTACTAATATCATCATACTTCTCCTCATCACTCTACTTATAGACATCACCAGCATGCTCCTAATATAAATAGGAATGCTATATGTACTTATTGTGGTTTACATGGACACATTTCACACAATGTAGAATTAGAAGATTAGTAGATAGAAAGATATACATGTTTCCAAAAACTAACTTTTCAGGACCCTCAAGAACTTGGGTACCAAAGGTCACATCTACTCTTGATGTAGGTGGACCTTCCCTCCTCAACTAAAAGTAAGTAGATTCTCGATAGTAGATGCTCGCGGCATATGACGGGAGCAAATCTTTTCGCATCACTATCGATAAAGAGAGAAGGATATGTATCCTTCGGCAACAACCTAAAAGGTTATATTATAGGTAATGGTAATATTGGTTATCCTCCCTCTCCTATATAAAGGATGTCTGCCTAGTGACCGAGTTAAAGATAACCTGCTCAGCATTAGTCATCTTGCTGACCATGGATATGACATTAACTTTGGACAAAAAAATGCCTTATTTATGATAGGTCAACAGGAGACATTGCTTTTGAAGGGATAAGAGAGGATAATATTTATATTTTCTATTTGTCTATAGATACTAACAATGCAGGTAGATGCCTATATGCTCATAAAATGAAAGGTTACTATGGCACCAGTGTCTTGGTCATGCCAATATGGATACTATATCCAGGCTATCGACCAAGAAGCTAGTTAGAGGCTTGCCCGATATCACTTTCAAAAAGGACACGGTATGTGCCGAATGTGAATTGAATAAGGCAACCTAATCCTCTTTTCATTCCATTAACTCTGTAAGTACTACTAGACCCCTACACACTTTCCATATGGATTTATTTGGCCCTAGTAGAGTAGCCAGTCTTGGTGGAAAACTCTATGCCTTTGTTATGTTGATGACTTTTCAAGATTTACTTGGTTTTTTTCTTACAAATAAGAGTGATGCTATTTTGGTTTTCAAGATTTTTGTTAAGAAAGTTCAAAACGAAAAAGGCTACATGATTACTCGAATCCGAAGTGATCATGGAGGCGAATTCGAAAATTTGATTTTGAAAAGTTTTGTGATTCTAATGGCTTTGATCATGAGTTTTCTTGTCCAAGAACTCCTCAACAAAATGGTTTGGAGCGGAAGAATAGGACTCTTGGCGATATGGCTAGAGTCATGTTGAACAAGTTTTTACTTCCGAAATACTTTTGGGCTGAACTGTCAGTACAGCATGCCACATTTTAAATAGGGTGCTTATTCGTCCTATTACGAAGAAAACACCTATGAGCTTTGGTTTGGGAGAACCCCAAATGTTTCTTATTTTAGAGTTTTTGGTTAGATGCTTTATCCTTAACACCAAAGACAACTTAGGCAAATTTGATGCCAAAGCTGACGATGGTATTTTTCTTGGCTATGCTGCCAAGAGTAAGGGATATAAGTTTTTAACAAATGCTCATTAATTATGGAAGAGTCTACAAATGTGACTTTTGATGAAGATAACAGTGCAGCAGCTACTCTTGATGATGATGTTGAGCCATCAACTTCTACTCCAATGAATACACAACCGAAACCAATTCTCTGGAGGGCTTGCCAAAAAAATTCTCTTTCAAGCCATCACACCCAAAAATTTGGTGATCGGTGAGGTTTCACGTGGAGTAACTACAGATCATCATTAAGAGACTCTATTGCTAGCACTGCCTTTATTTCACAAATTGAGCCAAAAAATTTTAGAAGCTTTCAATGATGAATTTTGGATTTCTGCTATACAAGAGGAACTCAACCAATTCAGAGGAGCAAGTATGGGAACTCGTTCCTAGACCGGCTAATCACTCGATTATTGGTACTAAATGGTTTTTAGAAACAAAGTGAATGAAGATGGTTCAGTCACACGCAACAAAGCTCGTCTAGTAGCCCAAGGATACAACCAAGAGGAAGGTATCGACTACGATGAGACGTATGCTCCTGTTGCTAGATTGGAATCCATTCGATGCTTTGTGCATTTAAATTTTCAAATTTCAAATTATTTCAAATGATGTTAAAAGTGCTTTCTTGAATGGATTTATTAAGGAGGAAGTTTATGAAACAACCTCGGCTTTGAAAATCACAAATTTCTCGACCACGTGTTCAAGCTAAAGAAAGCGCTGTATGGCCTCAAACAAGCCCCTAGAGCTTGGTATGAACGGCTAAACAATTTCTTGCTTGAGAAAGGTTTCAAAAGGAAAAATTGACACCACTTTTCATAAAATCTTTTAAAGACACTATTCTTTTAGTACAAATATACGTAGATGATATTATATTTGGTTCTACTGATGAAACCCTTTGTCAAATTTTACCAAGTGTATGCAGACCGAGTTTGAGATGAGCATGATGGGGAGCTCAACTACTTTCTTGAGCTGCAAGTCAAACAAATGTCAAATGGAACCTTCATTGTCAGTCGAAGTATACAAAGGACATGCTAAAGAAATTCGACCTTGACAACGTCAAACCAATCAGCACTCCAATGGCTACTTCAACCAAACTTGAACCAGATGATAGCGGCAAACCCGTAGATCAACGTAAGTATCGAGGTATGATAGGCAGTCTACTCTACCTTACTGCTAGTCGCCCTGATATTATGTTTAGCGTTTGCCTATGTGCTAGATATCAAGCAAATCCTAAGGAATCACACATGACCGCTGTTAAGCGTATCTTTCGATACCTTAAGGGTACGGTTACAGTGGGCCTATGGTATCCCAAGTCAACATCATTTCCTCATTGGTTACTCTGATGCTGACTTCGCCGGATGCAAGGTCGACCGTAAAAGTACGAGCGCACGTGTCATTTATTAGGAAAAGCTTTAGTCTCTTGGTTTAGCAAGAAGCAGAATTCTGTCGCACTATCCACAACAGAAGCTGAATACATCGCAGCGGGCGTTGTTATGCACAAATTCTGTGATGAAGCAAACCCTTAAGACTATAACTTATCTTTCATGCATATTCCAATCTTTTGTGACAACACTAGTGCTATAAATCTTACTAAGAACCCCATTTGTCACTCACACACGAAGCACATTGAAATACGTCATCACTTTCTGCGTGATCATCAGCAAAATGGCACGATTAACTTAGAATTTATTGACACTGATCATCAGTTAGCAGATTTCTTTACAAAACCATTATCCGAAGAGCGCTTCAATTTTCTTTGTCGTGAACTTGGAATTTTAGATGAAGCTGTTGTAAATTAAAATAAACCTGCATAAATATCGAGTATATCTTGATTCTCTTATGATGAACTTGCTATGGGTACAAGTCGAAAGGGTCCTTCTGACAATAAGGCGTAAAAGCCTAAGCGACACGATGCACTAGTCCTCAGGACTACCGCTAGCTGGGATCCGGCCCATGCAGCTTCAAAATATTGAATTATGATATAATTCTTGTTTATTATACGGTTCATTTTTATTTATCACATGCTGAAATACTATTTTTTTAACTTCATATTGCTGCTTCAAACTCATTTCATCTGTTTACTTCTTGATCTTTCTTGTTATTTTACTCATATCTTATATTGGTCTTTCTTACTTAACCATTCGTTTTTATTTTCTGCCTGATTCCTGTTCTGTGACCAGGATCCGGAATTCGGGCCGAACTCTGCCCTTACAGAGTTCGGGTCGAATTTGGCCTGACCGTTCCAGAACCAGGAACAGTCTCAGCCGTTGATCAAAATTAAGATCCAATGGCTATTATTTCTCCAACCAAGAGAAACCTCACCATATTTTTGGTTTCTCTTCCCTCTCCTTCCTCATTACCACCTTTCTCACTTCTCCTACTCAATTCTCTCAAAACCCTAACCCTAATTTCTCCTTTCTAGAGGTCAATTCTTCCCCAAACTCAAGGAGAAGGCTTCTTTTTCAATTCTCCTACATTGTTCATCACTAGTTTGAGGTATAATTCCACATTCTTCTATATCTCAATTTCTTTTATCTATTGTATTATGGCTCCTCGTTTGTTTAACCGCGGAAAGAGACTTCGGACCGAGGGCGCATCCTCGTCGAATGCTCCTCCTCCCGGTGAACCACCCGTTGTACCACCCATTGTACCTATTGAACAACAAATCCATCCGTTGTTCAATCCTCCACGTCCACATGATCCAAACACTTTTGACGATTGAATTTTTGTATCACTAGACGCCTCAAACGATTGGTTTAGTATTTTGGACACGTCGGTATTTGCGGGACACCCCATCAACTTTACCATATTCTCACAATATGATGCACTATTTTATGACCTTTGCCTTGATGAACTAGTTACCACAAATTCGGTCGTTTATCGCAGTGCTATTCAAATGTTTTACTGCAACTTAACCCATGATGATACTCATATTTATTCACGAGTTGCGGGAATTGATATCTCCTTTGATGATTTCGAATTGGCCGAATATCTTGAGCTTCAAGAGCCTAATTCTTGGGAAAAGCTTGTTGAAGCTAGATCATTTCAATTTCCCGAAGGGATTTCACTTGAAAGCTTCAAGGACGACTTGTGTAGCCCTAACACACGTCCTCGTAAGCTTTTGGCTAAATTCCTCAATCCCTATTTCTATGAGCTTCATCGGATCATTTTCAACACCATTCTACCCAAAGCGGGTTCTACCATGAAGTCACTTATTTTGAAATCTCGACCTTATACCATCTCCACTTCCATGTTCCCTTTAATCTTCCACGCACAATGATGGATTGGATGATTAACTGTAGGAAGAAACCAAGATCTTTGGTTTATGCATTATACCTTCATATGATCTTTCGTGCGTTTCATGTACCCCTTGATGAGTGTCCATTCTTACCTGCCCCTGCCTTCCTCTCTAAGGCAAGGAGGCTTCAGGCGGCCATTGGCTCACCAGTAGTGTCCGAGCATTCTGATGATGAACCAGATGCCCTTCCTCTTGGACAGGATCCTCCTCCTCCTCCTGCCACCCTCGAGTCTCTTCAGACCATGCTCCGAGATCGCTTCACTTTGGAGGACGATCGATGGACTCAACTGGATTATCGGACCACCTTGCAGATGAGTGCTATCAGCAACTCGCTGCATGATATTCGGTATTCCATGTCTCGCCATCCTTCCATGCCCATTCCTATGGAGCGAGATCCCGGTCGTGAGGGCTATCGTATCGATGACCCTTGGGTCATTCGCTACTTGGATCCAGATGCAGCCTTTGTGGACCCTCGTCGCTCCTTTACTGATCCATCGGACGACGCTGGGCCTTCACGCACTCGATGATGGATATGGACTACTTCCTGCTACTGCTACTGAGGATCATAGCTTATAGTTTATGCATTTTGTTTTTAGTTGCTTTTATGTACTTGGTTTGTATTAGACTTATTATGGAACTTTGGTAGTTCTATCAGTTTATGTCTTTATGACTCTTGAGACATTTGGTTGTTATATCAGTTTATATGCAGTTTCTTCTCATCTTTTGGTGTGTTTGCCAGTTATTACTTGTTTATCTTACATTGCTAAATGCCAAAAGGGGGAGATATGTATATTCTATATTCGTTTTGAATCACAGTCAACCAAATATTGACAACATTGACTAAATACTTGTAATAATTCAATACGACACACGACGACCACATCCAGCTCAAGCCAGACGACAGCTCAGTTTTTTCAAAATGCAAGTCATTTTTGAGTCTGTACTTTTATATTTATTGAGTCTAGACTGTTGTAAGCTGAGTTGTGCTGAGCTCTTGAGACTTGACCTATAACCTATCCAAAATCCATAAAGCTCCACATCCAAAATAAGCCCATTGGACCTTAAGACCCATTCTGTGTTCTGGAGACAGAGTTTGGGCGGAACTCTGCCTCCACAGAGTTCGGGCCGAACTCTGTCCCCTAAAAATCAGCATCCTAATTTTTAGGGTTGGCTGGTTGCTAGTTGTCCAACGACCAAATTTTTGAAAACCCCTACCAGAATTCTGGCCGAATTCTGCCTGCTAAAACCCTATAAATAGGCCAAGAATTCTCTCATTTTCATTCATCCCATCTTCTCTTCTCTTCTCTCTAAAGCTCAATATAAGCCATACCCTTCTTCATCTACTAGCCACAAGCTTCCTAAGTCTCGAGTGCTCAGCATCTCTCAGTTAGGAGTCTTGTGCAAGAGTTCAAGAAGTCGCTTGGAAAATTCCAAGCATCGCCACTGCGATCCTTTGTAAGAAGTTGACGTGCTCTTCTGAAGAAAAGGCACGGGGTGTAACTACTATTTCACAAATAGTGGATTTAATCCTGAGCTAGAGTTCTCAGGCCTGGACTAGTCCTCCACGAGGGAAACCAGGTTAAAATCGGCTGTTTTGCGTATGCTTTCTTGCTCCTTATTTATTTCCGCATTTACTCTAATTATTTTTCTTGTGAAAGAGTTTAAATTTTTAATTGGCTATTATCGCTATAAACTCTATTCACCCCCCTCTAGATTTGCCATCTGTTTTTCACCAGAGGCTCGTGTCTTCGATATCACATCGTCCAAGGGATAAAATGATCGTCTTCTGATCAGATTCTTATAGTTGTACTTCCCCAAAATCAATTATACTCCTGTACTCTTTCTTAGTTTGTAATAAAACTTTTGTTCTTTGTAAATAAAATGGCGACTCCGCTGGGGACGACTTTCTCCTCCGACGAGAAAGTGACAACTCAATGTGATACCGTGTCAATCGGCAAGACGCATAAGACCCTGGTCGTTCAAGTCGACCAGACAGCCTATGAGACCATGATCAATGCTGGGGGTGCCAAGCGCACTACTGCTGCTATTAAGATCAAGACGCGCTCTGTTTGGACTCCTAAGTCTTCGGCGGTGCAATCTCCTGCCTCTGTGTAACTTGCGCCCGTCACTGCTTTGGCGCAACCTAAGGAGAACAGCCTTTTGGCTAATCCCTCAATTTCTTGGATTCTGAAATCGGAGGAAACTCTGTCTCGATGCACTACTGTCCAAAATAAGGGAAAGTACCCTTTGGCCTTCTCTTTTCTGCCGCAACATGTACCTGTTCTTGCCTCTGCTCAACTTGTGTCCGTCACTGCTTTGGCACAACCTAAGGGAGACAGTCTTTTGGCTAATCCCTCTACTTCTCGATTCTAAAATTGGAGGAGACTATGTCTCGATGCACCACTGTTCAAAACAAAGAAAAGCGTCCTTTGGCCTTTTCTTCCCTAGTGCAACCTGTACATGTTTCTACTCCAGCGCAACTTGCGCGCGCAACTTGCGCGAGCAACTTGCACGCCAACCTATGCCTGTTCATGCTCTGACGCAACCTGCACATGCTTCTGCACTAGCACAATATAAAGAGAAGCACTGTTTAGTGACTCCCTCTTTGTCACCAAACCAGAAATTTAGTGAGAAGCCACTAAATCAAGGAAAACGCTCTTTAGCCTTTCCTCATTCTGCTCGAGTCATTGACTGGGTGGAAAGTAGTTACAATTCAAATAGAAATTATATTCTTCTTAACAGAGACAACCAAATCTCTGTCAGGAAGATGGATTCTATTCAGAATAAACCTTCCACGCAAAATGGTATTATGCCTACTCCAAAGAGGTCAGGACAGGATCTACCAACCCTATATATCTTAAGATCTCGACAAGGCAAACTACTAATATCTCAAGTAGATGCACAAGTAGCTCCTTCGTCAGACTTGCGCACCTATATCAACAGGTGCCAGTCAGGGTCAACTTCGGAAAGACACAAAACGCAACCTGTACCAGTTGCTAACTTGCACCAGAGGAAGAATACTGAGGTGAAAGATCCTGTGACTTATGCTAACCAACTTAGCACGTCCTTGTACACTTAAGGTACATGACACCTCAGGAACATGAACCATGTCCCGAATATCATCAAGGACTACGTTCCTGTAACTTCTTCTCGTCCTATTAGTGACCTCCGTGAACTCTTAATACAGAAACGGAAGGTTGCAAATCCATCCTGTCCAGCGGTGGTCCAACAATAAGAACATTATTGCAACCACCATCATAAGTTGTCATCAAATGCTGTTGTCAGTCAGCCAAGCGGTTCATCTTTGACCGTTTGAGTTATGTTCAGACTCCTGAACCAATCCTAGTGGACGAAGATGAATTACTCTTTGCTCCTATCAACATGACATCTCGAAGCATTAGGGGTGGAAAACGTTCAAGATGTAATGCATCCCACAATCCTAGTCAGCAATACTTAGATCGGATTCATGAATCCGGTGGCAACTCCAATAGTCACAAGCGTCAACAAAAAAGTCACAATCTACGAATGGCTTTGGATGCTGAAACAAACATCAAGAATATTTCTAGTGTAAAATATATCTAGGAATGCCTGTCCAAAAGTCCAATTCTGGAATAGGGGTAAAATCATAATTTTGGGTCAAAACGATATCCGCCATTGGACCCGTTTGCACCGAAAAGCATGCCTGTATCTATGGTCTCTAAAGTCGTCAAACTATATGTCTACGGGTCCGATTTGATGAGACGAACTCAATAATATGTCTAGTTTTAGATTTTGATGAGCCGCGTTCAAAATTGCCTGTTGGATCGGGTCATGGGCCCGCCAAAAAGGCGTTCCGGGCGACCTTCTCAAAATCGAACCAAACTTGGCATACAGGACCAAAAATTGATACGGTCCAGTTGGCGCAAGTTTCGTCTCGAACCGAAGAATACACAAATTTATGACTTAATTTGCAAAGGGTCGATAAGGGAGTATATTGACGGATACGCACTGATTTCGTCGCGCACATGCCACAAAATTGAGTTCCGTCAGTCTCCACACATCGACAACATCTATACACGTCTTTCGATATATATGGGTTGCGACCACGTCGTCTGGTTTGTCGGGTACACGCCGTATCGGGAAGTTTTCTTAAAATTTTAGTTTTTTCGAACTAGGTTTTTCTTGATTTTCAATGACAAATAACATACTGTATACTGGATGAAAATTAATTATACGAGAAGGGTTTTACTCTCCTATTGGTTGTCTACAATGTGTCAAATTGGTTTCCAAAAACTGTCATCAAGTCGGCCATGGATGGCCTTCCAAGTCGGGTGTTTGGACTGTCTTACTGTTCTGTTTTCGAGATAGTTTTTGCTCGAGTTTACGTCGAGTTTCAGATCTAAGTACAGGGTTATAATAGGATTCCCTTGAAGGGTTATGAAGAGGGTCATGTGGTCTATGAATAGGAATTGATATATCTAAAGTTCTCGAGCATAAACAAAGATATGGTGATCGAAATATTGGTACCTGGTTTCGGTTTATAGCAGAGTGTTCTCTGTTTGCGCTCAGGTTTTCGCTATTGTCCGGTGATCCGGTCGTCGACGGCGGCGACAGGCGATCGCACTTGGGCGCGGGGGTGTCGGGGTCATCCTGGAGTTGAAGGTTGGGGTTGAGGATAAAGAACTCTCCCTACGCTCGGTTGCTTATAGGAAGTTTAAATTCCTATTTAGAGTTGAGTTTATATCCGAAGAACGCAAGGTGTCACGACCCCCGCACCTAGAGTAAGGACACGAGAAGTGGGTACGTCCAGCCTACGCCGCAGTGTCGGCGGTAGAACGCTGTCCTAGGTCAAACATCTAACAATATAAAGGTACCTGTACAGTATATACACTCCGAATGGAGGTGACATAGCAAATACAGTCTCAATCACATCTAAGGTAGAGCATGATAAAGATAGATAAAATATGAAATCCACAAAGAGATACCGCAAATAGAAGTCTAAGTGTCTAAGATACACAAACCCAGAAAACATCTCAAATCTCCAATACAGTAATCCATAAAGTAAATACAACTCAAGACAACTAAAATAACTATCTATACAATCTCTACTGTGTCTCCTCTAGGCTAGCAGGCAACCTCCAAGCTATCTGTAAAATTTATCAACAGGTCCAGTCAGGACAGGAGCGAGCACAAAACATCTCACGCAGTTCATATCAAGTTAGGAAATATAAAGCGTACAATAGAGTAAGGTACAGGAAACGCTGAAAGAAGAATGTATATGAAAAACAGAGATTTGATAATAGGAAATATCTATATATGATAAGTAAGAACTGTAAGCAACATGTGATTTAGAGCACAATATGGTTATGTAAACGGGTTAGGTTATACAATAAAATGGGACTCTTTGTACGTGGGTGTACAATGGACATATACAATTTCTTATACAATAGGATTGATCACATAACCATTTCTACTCTCCCTCCCCAATCAATACACAAGGATCCAATTCAGTTACGTTACCTTATACAATGGCTTGTACAATAGCTTGTACAATGGCTTGTACAATGGCTCAATGTGATAATGAGAGTACAATATGCACAATGAGTGTACAATGATAGGGTATTCAATAAATACAATATATAAGTGAAACGCACATCACAATATGTATTTAGTGAATACAAGAAGATAACATCTCAGAAGAAGATCCATATAGTACCAATCCGTGATAACGATCGTGTCAGCATCAAGTACAGTAATCTAGAGCAAGAATAAATCCAGACAAGTATGAAACGGTCAAGAATGTACTCGCCTGATCTCCTGAGTGTCTGAAGAGAATATACTGTCGAGGAGTGGTGTCTGTCTCCTATAGAACAGTACAAGTCACAACAAGTCTAAAATAAGGAAATAGACTGCTACAATACATGTACATGAAGTTTGGGGTTAATTTAGGCTAAAGTCAACCTTTGGTCAACTCTAGTCTGTTGGCCCATTGGTCATATGGTCAAACTGATTTTAATAATTGATCAAACTCTGTTGGATATATGAAGCTAGTCAGGATATCTCGGACTCTTGGACATGATCAAGAACACTATCTACTCAGTTCAAGACGAAGCAATATTGCCTGTTCGAGTCTGTATTTCTTTGAGCAATGTATTTTTCATTTTATTGAGTCTAGGAATACGTTGTACACCGAGTCGTACTGGCAAATAGGCTATTCCAAAATGATTTCAAAATGTTTTTAAAATATCCTTAGTTTTGAAAAACATTCATATTAACAAAAGCTTCAAAAAGGTTTTCAAAAAGGTTTTCAAAAATCCCTAAAAAATTTTTAAAAACCTAACCTAACCCTGACAGAACTCGGCCAGAGTTCGGCCAGAGTTCGGTTAGTGGCCGTTTTATTTTTAAATTCTTTGGAACTTGGTCCTCCTGCAGTTGCGATTTGACCGAGATTTCCTCATCGAGTTCTGTCCGAATTCTGCCAGAATTCTGTCTTTGGAATTCCTATAAATAGAGAAGATTTCGATCATTTCAACTCACTCATTCACTTTCAATCTTCTAAAAGGCTTTCAGTCTTTCAAAGAGTTTTTCTCGAGCTTCAAATTTCAGATCCAAGCCAATTACAATCCTCTAGTCGATTTGCCAGTGCGGTGCGGTCTAGAAGTTTCAGAGTGATTGTAACCAGAGGCTTGATAGAAGATTCAACTCTTCAAAATTGAAGTTGGACGAGTTCTTCGTATCAAAGCTCGCGTTGTAGAAGTTGCAAGGACTTCGTAAGAAAACTTGCGATTTTGCCAATAATGGATTCAACTGGTAGCAAGAGTTCTACCGACTGGATTAGTCCTCAACAGAGGGAAACCTATACATCGCTGTCTTTGCGTTTGCTTTCTTATCTCTGCTTTACATTATTTAGTTGTGATTATTATTCTGTGATCTTGCTGCTAACATTTTTAAATTAGCATTATTCGCTGCCAACTCTATTCACCCCCTCTAGAGTATTGTGCTTTAAGATTTCGTTCCTACAATTGGTATCAGAGCAGGTGTTACAGGTAAAGCAAGGTAACATTGCAATTATTTATTCATTTATTAATTGTTATATAGATCACAGCACAACACATGGCAACTGTAAATTCACAAGTGAAGGCCAGGCCACAAACAGACCTCCACTATTTGATGGTACGAACTATACCTATTGAAAACACGGATGAGTTTCTTCTTAAATCACTTGACTTTGATTTATAGTCTATTGTTATTGATGGCTATCAAAAGCCACCTCGTATAAATGTTGATGGAGTTTTAGTTGAAAAACCCCATAACAAATATACAGAGGAAAAAAAGGCCAGTCTTGACGCACGTGCTATTAATGCTTTATTTTGTGCTTTAGACAGAACTAATTTAACAGGGTATCTATCTGCACAACTGCTAATGAAGTATGGAAGCTTCTTGAAGTCACATATGAAGGCAGACTCAAGTCAAAGAATCAAAAGTCAGCAAACTTACTCAAGAGTATGAGGTGTTCTAGATGAAGCCCAACGAAACAGTTACTCAGATGTTCGAAAGATTCTTGGATATTGTAAATCCTTTGTCCTTCCTAGGCAAAAATTACAGTAACCATGAAAAGATTCACAAACTCGTACAGCACTTACCAAGAACTGGATTCCAAAGGCTACTGCAATCATTGAAGGGAACGACTCACAACTATGTCCCTCGAAGTACTCATGGGTAAGCTACTCACTCATGAATGGAGCTACAAGATTTTGAAGAGCCTGCACCAACGGAGAAGACAATCGCTTTCAAGGCTAGCACAGAAAAGCTGCTGAAGGTGATTCAGACAGCAGTGAATCTGATGCTGAAGATCAAACACTCCTAGCAAGGAAATTCAAAAGATTCATGAGATATGAGAAAGCCAAAGAAAACAATAGCAGCAACAACTGGTATCAAGATGATGCTGTCTGCTACGGCTGCAAGAAGAAGGGACACATGAAGAAGGATTGTCCTACAAACTCATCATCAAGCAAAAGAGCAACAGGTATGAAAAAGGGAACCTGAAGAGATCAACATCTCGGAGATATGCCAACACCAGCATATGGCATGAAAGTGAAGCCAGCATTCAGAAGATGAACAATCAGAAGATGCTGCAAACGTATGCTTTATGGCATCCGATCAGGTACATACTGAACCTGTAGTTGATACATATGATGACTTCACCTTTGAGCAATTAGGAGATGCCTTCAGTGAACTGATAAGTGATTACAGGAAACTGCGTAGCAAATATCAGACCTCTAAGAAGGTACTCAAAGAGTACAAAGGTGAAATAGGAAGACTTACCGACCTACTAGCTGAGGTTAGAAATAATGTTAGTGAGTCTAATGAGCTTTCCTCTATTAAGCTCTTATTACACGAGACTACCAAGTCATCTGAAGAGAAAGACAAGGTTGACCAACTGAAAGAAGAACTTTCTAAAGAGAAGAAAAGTCTTCAAAGTGCACAAATCAGAATGGAAACACTCACTTCTGATTATACTAAGTTGTATGACACTTCCAAAAGATTGGAAATTAGGTTAGAAAACAGCCGAGACTGCTGCTTCCTACCCTAACACGTGTCACTTACCGAAAAATCGGAACATTCCAAGCCAAACGCTGTCAGACCTAACCCTATCAAACCTTTACCCCAAAAGGTTAAGCCCAAATAGGATTATAGGTATGCTTTCTTCTATACTAGAAAACCTAAACCTACCAACCGTGCACATCACTCAGCTTTCAATACTAAATGCACAATGTCATTATTGTGGCCATATTAGTCATATTTCTTCTGCATGTAGAATCAGAAAGCTTGTTGATTTAAATATTTATGCATGATACCAAAAGCTAACATTTCAGGACCCTACAAGAAATGGGTACCAAAAGTTTCATCTGAAACTGTTTTGTTGGTGGAACACCTTTCACATGCTAAAAGCAAATGGATCCTCGACAGCGGTTGTTCACGGCATATGACCGGTGACGCTACATTATTTGCAACACTGTCGAAGAAGAAGAAGGAAGGTTATGTTTCCTTCGGTAATAACTTGAAAGGTATATCATTGGTATCGGTGATGTTGGTAAGTCTCCCTATCCGGTGATTAAGGATGTCTGTCTGGTTACCGAGTTGAAACATAATCTACTCAGCGTAAGTCATCTAGCTGATCATGGTTATGGCATCAACTTTGGCAAAGACAAATGTACTATAGTTGATAGCTCAACTGGTAGTACTATCTTTGAAGGTATCAGGGAAGACAACATATATGTTTTCTATTTGTTGGAAGAAACTAACATTTTAGGTAGATGCTTAATGGCTAAAAGTGATGAGAGTCATCTGTGGCATATGAGACTCGGTCACGCAAATATGGACATAATTTCAAGATTATCCACAAAGAAGCTTGTACGCGGTTTACTGGACATAACATTCAAGAAGGATTCGGTATGTAGCCAATGTGAAAAGAAGAAAGCTACCAGATCCACATTCAAGTCAGTAAATGCAGTATGTACTACTAGACCTCTACAATTGCTACATATGGACTTATTTGGTCCTAGCAGTTGCTAGCCTCGGAGGTAAGCTTTATGCTTTTGTAATTAGATGATTACTCTAGATACACGTGGGTATACTTCTTGACACGCAAGATTGATGTATTATCCGAATTTGTCGCCTTTTGTAAGAAAGTACAGAATGAAAAAGGTTACATGATCACTCGTATTAGAAGCGATCATGGTGGCGAATTCGAGAATGCAGAGTTTGAGCAATTTTGTGACACACACGGTTTTGTATACGAGTTCTCTGTCCTAGGACTCCACAACAAAATGGAGTTACGGAACGTAAGAAGAACTCTATCCGAAATGGCCAGAGTAATGTTAAACCAGTTTAGTCTACCCAAATATTTCTGGGTGAAGCTGTCAATACAGTTGTTTTGTTCTCAATAGAGTTCTAATTCTACCCAAATCGAAGAAAACTCCATTTGAGTTATGGTTTGATAGAATTCCATCATTTTTATATTTTAGAATATTTGGTTATAAGTGCTTTATTCTTAATACAAAAGACAATTTGGGAAAGTTTGACGAAAAGGCGATGAAGGTATATTTTTAGGTTATGCGGCCAAGAGCAAAGGATACAGAGTCTTCAACAAACGAACTATGATCATCGAAGAGTCAATCAACGTCACTTTTGATAAACTAAATCAAATGACTATCGATGACAATGACGAAGTTCCAACTGTACCAAGCTCAACAACAGCTGATTCTCAACCAAGCTCGGCACTTGCTGATCCTCCTAGAGAAGATCCAGGAACCAGCTACCTTCAGAGTCTGCCGAAAAGATTGAAATTTACGGCTGATCATCCAAAGGATTTGGTAATTGGTGATATTACCAAAGGTGTAAGTACTCGTACATCCAGTAGAGATATTGTTTCTAGTATTGCATTCATTTTACAGCTAGAACCCAAAACTATTGATGAAGCAAGTAGTGATAGTTTTTGGATAGATGCTATGCAAGAGGAATTAAACCAATTTGAACGAAATCAAGTTTGGGAACTTGTTTCCAAGCCTATTGATCATCCGGTCATTGGCACCCGTTGGGTATTCCGAAATAAACTGAATAAGAATGGTTTAGTGACTCGTAATAAGGCTCGACTCGTAGCTCAATGATACAATCAGGAAGAAGGTATCGACTACGATAAGACTTATGCCCCAGTTACGAGATTAGAATCCATTCGCATGTTATGTGCATTTACATGTTTTCATAATTTTAAATTATTTCAAATGGATGTCAAGAGTGTATTTTTAAATGGTTTTATAAAAGAAGAAGTTTTTGTAGCACAACCTCCAGGTTTCACAGATTTTAAAAACCCTGATCATGTTTTCAAGTTGAAGAAAGCTTTGTACGGTTTAAAACAAGCCCCTCGTGCTTGGTATGTCTAAGCTCTTTCCTACTTGACAATGGTTTTTCAAAAGGCAAGGTTGACACTACACTTTTTATTAAGTCTTTTAATGGCAAGCTTCTCTTAATACAAGTCTATGTTGATGATATTATATTTGGATCTACTGATGAATCTCTGTGTCAAGATTCTCTAAGTGTATGCAGAATGAGTTTGAGATGAGCATGATGGGAGAACTAAAATTCTTTCTCGGACTGCAAATCAAACAAACTGATAATGGGACATTCATAAATCAAGCCAAGTACACAAAAGATTTGCTAAAGAAGTTTAATCTGGACAATGTCAAACCTATTGGCACTCCGATGGCAACTTCAACAAAGCTTGATATTGATGAACAAGGCAAGCCGGTCGACACACGTAAGTATTGAGGCATGATCGGTAGTTTACTTTATTTAACTGCTAGTCGTCCAGATATTATGTTTAGTGTTTGCCTGTGTGCACATTTTCAAGCTAATCCAAAGGAATCACATCTGTCACCCCAGTTTTCATGAAAAGGGGTATTTTGGTAATTTTCTATTTTAAAAATTATTTTGGAATTATTTATTTATTTATTGTATTATTTTGGGGATATTTGAGTCGGGTTCGAATTTCAACTCATTCCGACTTGTTTTGACTTGTTTCGGGGACACGGGGTAGTTTTGACCTTAGCGGGCCCACACACTAGTTAGCCATGGCCCACAATATTACCATCAAAAGTTAGAGGGATTAATCATGACCCCATGGATTAGGTTAGACCTAATTAGAACTTTAGATTTACATTTTTAACCCCCAAACCCTAAGCAACCTTGTAAGGAGCTAATAAAACAATAGGAGGGCAAACTTGTAAATAGTCAAAAAGGAGATTTGGACATGTAGTGGCCAGCCACATTGTGTAGGGGTGGGTAGGAGAGAGAAAATCATTTCCATTTGTTCTCATCCACTTCTTCTTCTTCTTCTCCAAAGGTTCCTTCCATTTTGAGAGCTCACCATTGTTCCTTCAATAGGTAAACTCTTCTCTAAATTAGTTTTCCCTCTCATGTAGAATGGTTAGGAAACCCATAGGAATGATTCCCATGGTTGTGTCTCCATTAGAGACTATTTTGTGTCCTTTGGGCACTTTTAGAGGTGTCCAATATGTAGGTTTGTGTCCTAATAGGAAAACTCCCTATTTGGACACATAAATATTGATGTGCATTGATTTTTGGGTGTGTTCTATATTTATTTCAGAATTTTCATGTGTGTGGGAATGATTTTCTTAATGTACCATATTCCTATAATATATATATATATATATATATATATATATATATATATATATATATATATATATATATATATATATATATATATGGAGGATTATTTATGTGGATATATTATGTGTTGTGTGTGGCTTGGTGTTGGATGGGGGAGAGGCCATAGGTGGTCGGCCACATGGGTGTGTGTGTGTGTGTATGTTGTGTTGGTAGAGAGGGGTAGTGAAGGTGTTTGATATTATGTTTGTATTTGTGTGTGTGTTTGTGGGTGAGATAGAGGAGAGTTTGTGAGGTGTTTGAGAGTGTCTGGAGGGAGGGAAACCACCCAAACTACAGCCCTTAAATACCCATACCTGCTGTCCAAAATGCCACCAAAAATTTGTCCATATTTAGCCTTAGATGGCTGTCACATGGCTGTCCCCACAAGCCATAGATGGCTGTCCATTTGCCTTCAAACCAAGCCCCAAACTGCTGTCCCCCTTAACCTCTTGCTGTCATATTTTTCCCCCTCATTTCTGTCCAAACACAGCCCCCAAATGACCCCCTACATGCTGTCCATAACAGCCCTAAAAACCCCAAAATAGTCCACTAAAACCCTCCCATGGCTGTCCCCATTTACATTAAAAACAGTCCACAATACCCTACTTCATTGTCCACATTTAACCCCAATAACATGTCTAGGTTTCCCCTATACATGGCTGTCCAATTCCCTTTCAAATCAGTCCAATTCTACTTCTAAAATCAGTCTCCAAATCAGTCCACAAAATTGCCTATGTGTGTGTGTGTTTTGTGAGATATTGTGTGTGTATGTGAGAGAGCTTAGTGAGGGAAACTAGTACCCTATAGTATAGCCTACATCTAAACTAGTAGGAAACCTATAGGAAACCTATGAGAGTGATAAATATAGGAGTGTGTCATGTGAGAGTGAGTGGTGTAGATGAGTGTGGTAGAGAAAAGGGTAAAATTCATGATATATATAAGGTAATAGGGTAAATCAATACCCCGTATCCTAACATGGCCTAGATACCTAGGATACCCAAATTTCTTGGTAGGTAAACCTTAGATAGGTTGATATCTAGCTACCCTAAGGAGCCTAGGCTAGTACCATGGGTATTTGCGGGATTTCATTGGTATTGGGCAAGGTATCAGGATTTACCTTAGAAGGATAAATACTAGTTTTGCCTAGAAATAGGATATTGGTGTTAGAAGCCTAATATAGAGTTAGAACTTGATTTCCGTGGTTGGTCGAATATGGTGCTCATAGACTAGTTTTGACGTCGGTTGACCTTTTGACCAAAAGTCAACAAAAGTCAACCGAGAGTCAAACTTAGTCTTTAAGCGACCCGATTTGACCGAAACCAATCCAGAGTTGACCAGTTGACTGAAAGTAAACAGTTGGTCAACATTAGACTAGTTTGACCAAGGTTTGACCTAGAGTTGACCAGAGTTGACCAGGGTTGACTTTTTAACCCAAAGTTAACTGTAAGTCAACCGTTGATCTCGATCGACCTAGTTTGACTTGGATTGACTTCCAGTGACCTAGTATGACCTAGTATGAACCAGTATGACCTAGTATGACTCAGTTTGACCTAGATTGGCCTAGTATTGACTTAGACTTGCATTCATGGATTATATTAGTTTCCTTTTTCAGTGTTAAGCCCTGTTTGACTCATAGTATCTTATTTTAGGTCTGTGATCACTCTGAGCGTCTGTTCACCTTATCAGCTCAGGACCACAGGTGAGTATAGTTTTTATTGTCTTGATATCTACTATATCCGATTCAGTCGTAGTATTTTACTTGATTTCTGACACGATGTTTCATGGACTAGTATACGTCGGATCCTGTCATGAGATGT
Source organism: Iris pallida (assembly GCA_029216955.1). Taxonomy (NCBI): domain Eukaryota; kingdom Viridiplantae; phylum Streptophyta; class Magnoliopsida; order Asparagales; family Iridaceae; genus Iris; species Iris pallida. The sequence goes on along the minus strand of JANAVB010016165.1, from coordinate 35,901 downwards.
TATTACTAGACTCTCTTGGTATATGAGTATATGATATTCCTGTACTTATATAGACACTGATTTAGGAATGGGCTGGCCCCCTGCTCTTGAACCCCGTGTCATGACGTGCCATGTCCGGATCCGTGATACTATTCGGGGATGGGGGTATTATTAGGGGTTATGTGATCAAGCCTTCCTGTAACTATACATTGCTAGCGTCACCCTCACCTCACATAGGGTGTTGCAGACACCCCATTACCAGTTATCCAGGTTGGATGGCATGACTCTCCGTTGAGTACACCGCAGATTGCCGGGCCAAGTGGATAACCATCTCTTGCTTCCCTAGCCGATCACATATCGCTCTAATAGTTCAAATCACTTTTTACATTTATTGTCATACCTTATATTTCCTTTACTTACTGTACTTTCACTATGCTATGATTCATTTCTCACATGCTCTACCTGCCTTTTATACTGTACCATGAGTTGAGACTAAGTTCTGTTTGAAAAAAGGGTTACAATTCCGGTCTTTGTTTGGTTCAAGGGTTGTAACTCGGCTTTTCAAATGGTTCCCAAGTCGCATATATCTTTTGTCTTGTATTTCATTATTGCTGTCTCTTATAGTATTTCTCAATTCATATGGAACTGCTGTTGGTGTTTGTACTTGCTCATTTTCCTGACAGAATACCGTTGACAAATTTTACAGATGACTCTGAGACTGACTGCCCGACCTACTATGGGGTTGAGTCTGATGGACTAGATTTAGACCGTGGCTTATTGGTAGAGCCACTGGACTTTGCTCACCCTGAGTAGCCTAGTTTAGTTAGGTTTGCCTGGCCTGCGAGCCAGCTAGTACATTTTCAGTTTGTAGTATCTTTATACTTATATTATCTGAGACTCTGGATATTTGTAGCTCTGACTTATGGATTTTGGACTCGTTTTCTGTTTTATCTATCATATCTCTTTTCATGCTATCTACCTTAGCTTTGATTATGTGATTGAGACTGTTTGCTATGTCACCTCCATTCGAAGTGTATATACTGTACAGGTACATTTATCTGTTTAGTCGTAGTATTTACAGACCCTATATACATACAGTGTTCTACTGCCGATTCTGCGGCATAGGCTGGATGTAACCACGTGCTCGTGCCCCTCTTCAGGGTGCGGGTCGTGACACATTTTTGTGGTGGCCCATGCAGGTCAGTGTCGCAACTAGTACGAACTCGTAATGGTGCTCGACTTAGAGTACTAATTACGAGCCTGCAATTAGGACGTAGGATTAGGGTATGATAGGAGTTACTCAATCACATGCTAGAAAATTTCTGATCTTTTGATTACCATGACAAATTCTTTTTGTATTGAATTTAATTGTCCGTCTTTGATATTCCTATCATGTGCTATATTGATTTTCCTATCCTCAGGATGACGATCACTCGTTCTCAGGCAGCGGGTTCTAGCGCTGTACCAGAGAGGCCCGATCCGGCAGGAGGTCTTCCACCTCCGACTGCGGGAGTAGCAGTGGCAGATCCGGCAGGTCTTCCACCACCGGCTGCAGGAGTAGCAGTGGCAGTCCCAGGAGGTCTTCCACCTCCGACAGCGGGAGCTACAGCTGAGGGAGCTGCTACCTCAGTTCCTGCCCTTCCGGCGGGAGCAGCAGCAGCGACGGTTCCAGGAGGTCTTCCACCTCCAGCAGCGGGACCGTCTATGGTTATTCCTGATGTTCTTCCACCGCCGCCTCCGATACCGGCAGATGCTCAGGGTATGATGGCCCTACTATAGCAGATGCTGCAGACGCAGAGAGCACAGACAGAGGCACAGCACCGTCAGGCAGAGGTGCTACGACAGACGATGGAGAACTCACATCAGTTAGCTATGGCAGCAGTGGAAAGAGGTGCACCGGCTACAGTTCAGCCAGCACAGCAGCAGGGCCAGGGGAGGCCCGGTACGCATCTTGACTTCAGAAAGATGAACCTGCGAGATTTCAAGGGTACCGAGGGTATCCTATACGCGGACGACTGGCTAGAGGATGTCTAGCGGAGTCTGGAGTTGGCGGAGGTCCCGAGAGGTCTGTAGGTGACTTCTGCAGCGAGCCAGTTCTTTGACATAGCGCTGACTTGGTACCGCACGGATCCGCGTACGTCGGTGAGAGGTATATCTTGGGAGGACTTCAGGAAACTCTTTAAGGAGAAGTTCTACCCAGATGTAGCCTTGACAGCTCTGGAGGGGCAGTTTGCTAGTCTGGTGCAGGGGAACTCGTCAGTAGACGAGTACACAGCGGAGTTCTTCCGGCTGAGCAGGTTTGTACCCAGTTTGGTTCAGGACGAGGGGTGCAAGGCCCGGAAGTTCAGGAAGGGCCTCATTCATGCAGTGCACACTCGCACATCTGGGCGACGAGATGCAACCTTTGAGCAAGGCTCAGATTGCAGAGGAGGACTTCGGCCTCAAGCCGAAGAGAAGCAGTGAAGCTCTGGGATCCAGTTCGAGTGCAGGGCCAGCGAAGCACCCATATTTCCAGCAGAGGCAGTTCCAGCAGTAGCAGTAGCCTCAGTTGCAGATCCAGCAGGCACCGGCGTGTGCCCAGCAGCATCAGGGTCAGGGTCAGGGTCAGGGTCGAAGGCCAGCTACACAGTGCAACTTCTGCGGGAAGCCAGGGCACACTAGAGAGGTGTACAGGAAGAGATTGGGCGTCTGCTTATACTGTGGGACGTCCGATCACCAGCTGAAGGACTGCCGTATTCGAGGAGTCAGAGGAGTCCATGACAGAGCACAGCCGGCCAGAGGACCAGTGGTTCAGCAGAGAGGTCCTCCACTTTAAACGCAGCAGCAGCGTTTCCAGCAGCATCAGAGGGGAGCCCCTGCGGGCAGAGTGTTTACCCTGACAGCAGAGGGAGAGGCAGATCCAGTAGGCGATTTCTTCTTGATTCATTCCCTGCATTTACCTTATTTGATTCCGGTGCCTCTCATAGCTTTGTGTCTGTCTCCTTTGCTCTGAGACACAATATTATTGCTGAACCCTTCGGTAGGACTTGCAAGATATTGACCGGGGGAGGCATCATCCTGGTCAAGAATATCTGCAAGGGGCGGAGAGTTACTGTAGGAGGCCAAGTTTTGGGTACGTGCATGCTCGTAATGCCCCTTCCGAGGTACGATGTGGTACTCGGAATGGATTAGTTGAGCATGCACCATGCTACTATAGATTATAGAGGAGGTAGGATTTTGTTTAGGCCGTCGGAAGAGCCAGAGGTTGTGCTTGCTAGAGGAGCAGCTGAGCCGGGAGATGGATTCTGCGGAGCTTTACTGACGGGGCAGGCATTGCCGTATCCATTGACAGCTGACTTCATGGATGTTTTTTTCGAGGAGTTGCCTGGGATGCCGCCGGATAGAGACATTGAGTTCTCTATAGACTTAGTGTATCTCACAGCACGTCTATAGAGTCAACAATAGCGAGTTGGCGGAGATGAAGAAGCAGGTCGACGAGCTGCAGGACAAGGGATTCATTAGATCCAGCTCATCGCCTTGGGGAGCGCCAGTCCTATTTGTGTCGAAGAAGGATGGTATGATACGTATGTGTATCGATTACAGGGCGCTCAACAACCTTACTATCAAGAACAAGTACCCATTGCCGAGGATCGACGATTTGTTCGATCAGTTGAGTGGTGCCAAGGTGTTTTCGAAGAGAGATCTGAGATTCGGCTATCATCAGCTGAAGGTGAAGAAGGAAGACATTTCGAAGACAACTTTTCGGACTCGGTACGGCCAGTACGAGTTCACAGTGATGCCATTTGGGTTGACCAACGCCCCAGCTGTGTTCATGAACTTGATGAATACGGTATTCCATCAGTACCTTGATAAGTTCGTGGTGGTCTTCATAGACGACATCCTAGTCTACTCGAAGACGCCGGAGGAGCACGGAGGATTATGCTCGAGACTTTGAGAAAGGAGCAGTTGTATGAAAAGTTGTCGAAGTGTGAGTTCTTCCTGGACCAGGTCGAGTTCCTGGGTCATGTTGTGACCGAGCACGGGATCTCAGTAGACCAGAAGAAGATTGCTGCGGTAGAGTCTTGGTCTACGCCCAGTACAGTTGCCGAGATTCGGAGCTTTCTGGGATTGGCAGGCTACTATCGGAAGTTCGTCCAGGATTTCTCGCGGATCGCGGAGCCGATGACTAGACTCACCAGGAAGGACGTGGAGTTCGTTTGGACTGAGGAGTGTCAGGCCGCCTTCGATGAGCTGAAGAAGAGGTTGACATCAGCTCCTATTTTGACATTGCCGTCTGGGACCGGTGGTTTCTCGATTTACAGCGACGCTTCTAACCGGGGTCTGGGTTGTGTACTTCAGCAGCACGGAAAGGTAATTGCCTATGCATCTAGGCAGTTACGTCCTCATGAGAAGAACTACCCGACTCACGATCAGTTAGCCGCTGTCATCTTTGCCCTGAAGTTGTAGAAACACTATCTGTACGGAGAGCGGGTTGAGATCTTTATTGACCACAAGAGTTTGAAGTACGTGTTCACTCAGAAGGAGCTGAACATGAGGCAGAGACGTTGGCTAGAGCTGATGAAGGATTTCGATATCGTCTTGCAGTACCATCCAGGGAAGGCCAACGTAGTCGCAGATGCCTTGAGCAGGTATCCAGTGGCTATGTATCTGACATCAGACCGTCATCTTTTGGCTGACCTGGACAGTTTGGGAATCGAGGTGATTATTCCAGGCATGGAGGTATAGATGTGGGGTTTACAGATTCAGTCTGAGTTGATGGACAGGGTCAGATCAGCGCAGTATGATGATATTGCCCTGAGGTGCATCAGAGAGCAGGTACAGGCAGGGTTGCTTGATGATTTCTCCATTGCCGAAGATGGGTCGCTACGGCACGGTGCTAGACCGTGCGTCCCGAGTGGAGAGCTTCGGGAGTCAAGAGGCTCATCGCTCTCAGTACTCTATGCATCCTGGTGCCAACAAGATGTACAGAGATCTGAGAGAGCACATTTGGTGGTACGGCATAAAGTACGAGGTGGCTCAGTTCGTATCTCGCTGCTTGGTTTGTCAGCAGGTGAAGGCCGAGAGGCAGAGGCCTGGTGGATTGCTACAGCCACTACCTATTCCAGAGTGGAAGTGGGAGCACATCACCATGGACTTTGTGTCCGGACTTCCATAGTCTCCAGAAGGAAAAGACGCAATTTGGGTCATAGTTGATAGATTGACCAAATCGGCCTACTTTTTGCCTTTCAAGGTAGGATTGTCTACGAAAAGGTTGGCAGAGCTGTATGTTCGTCAGATCGTGCGATTGTATGGGGTTCCTGTGAGCATAGTTTCAGATCGAGATAGCCATTTCACTTTCCACTTCTGGAGGAGTTTGCAGGCTAGCTTGGGCACCTCGCTCAAGTTCTGTACTGCTTATCACCCCCAGACAGACGGAAAGTCGGAGAGGACTATCCCGACTTTGGAGGATATGCTTCGTACTTGTGTGCTAGATCTCGGGGGTTCTTGGGAGGATCATCTTCACCTGGTAGAGTTTGCTTACAACAACAGCTACCAGGCCAGTATAGAGATGTCGCCATTCGAGGCTCTATACGGACGGAGATGCCGTACTCCCTTATCATAGGACGATATTGGCGAGAGGGTGCTGCTTGGACCAGAGATGGTGGTGGATGCAGCTGAGAAGGTCCGACTTATTAGAGACAGACTTCGGGTGGCTCAGGATAGGCAGCGGCATTGGGCCGATAGCCACCGGAGACCGTTAGAGTTCGAGGTTAGTTTCAGTTCCTGTTTGTGATTGTTTGTGTTTTGTCTGTCCTATGTTCTGAGTTTGTTTTATGTCTAGGTTGGTGCTTTGGTGTTTCTGAAGATTTTTCCGACACGGGGCACGATTCGCTTTGGCAGGGATGGGAAGCTTAGTCTGCGCTACATCAGACCTTTCACCATTCTTGAGAGGGTCGGTGCAGTGGCTTATCGGCTATACTTGCCGCCTACGCTAGAGGGGGTACACAATGTGTTCCAAGTGTCGCAGCTGAGACGGTACATGGCGGACCCCATCCATGTATTGGATCATTCAGCGATCGAGGTGGGGCCTACTTTTCACTATCCAGAGCAGCCAGTTGAGATTCTGGATCGTAGGGAGAAGGTGCTCCGGAACCAGGTTATACCCTTGGTTCGTGTTGCATGGAGGCACCACTCTCCAGGTGAATCTACCTGGGAGAGAGAGGACGACATGCGGGAGCGTTTCCCTTATCTTTTCGAGTCCTGAGGTATAATTTATGTTTCTGCATTGTGATTCATTGTATGTTTGTTTTAATTTTGAGGACAAATTTTTTTTAAGGTGGATAGATTTGTCACCTCCAGTTTTCATGAACAGGGGTATTTTGGTAATTTTCTACTTTAAAAATTATTTTGGAATTATTTATTTATTTATTGTATTATTTTGGGGATATTTGAGTCGGGTTCGAATTTCAACTCATTCCGACTTATTTTGACTTGTTTCAGAGACCCGGGGTAGTTTTGACCTTAACGGGCCCACACACTAGTTAGCCATGGCCCACAATATTACCATAAAAAGTTAGAGGGATTAATCATGACCCCATGGATTAGGTTAGACCTAATTAGAACTTTAGATTTACATTTTTAACCCCCAAACCCTAAGCAACCTTGTAAGGAGCTAATAAAACAATAGGAGGGCAAACTTGTAAATAGTCAAAAAGGGGATTTGGACATGTAGTGGCCGGCAACATTGTGTAGGGGCGGGTAGGAGAGAGAAAATCATTTCCATTTGTTCTCATCCACTTCTTCTTCTTCTTCTCCAAAGGTTCCTTCCATTTTTGAGAGCTCACCATTGTTCCTTCTCCAAAAATAGGTAAACTCTTCTCTAAATTAGTTTTCCCTCTCATGTAGAATGGTTAGGAAACCCATAGGAATGATTCCCATGGTTGTGTCTCCATTAGAGACTATTTTGTGTCCTTTGGGCACTTTTAGAGGTGTCCAATATGTAGGTTTGTGTCCTAATAGGAAAACCCCCTATTTGGAAAACATAATTATTGATGTGCGTTGATTTTTGGGTGTGTTCTATATTTATTTCAGAATTTTCATGTGTGTGGGAATGATTTTCTTAATGTACCATATTCCTATAATCTATATATATATATATATATATATATATATATATATATATATATATATATATATATATATATATATATATATAAATATATATATATATATATATATATATATTTTATATATATATATATATATATATATATATATATATATATATATATATATATATATATATATATATATATATCATTATCTATATATATATATATATATATATATATATATATATATATATATATATATATATATATATATATATATATATATATATATATATATATATATATATATATATATATATATATATATATATATGTAGGATTATTTATGTGGATATATTATGTGTTGTGTGTGGCTTGGTGTTGGATGGGGGAGAGGCCATAGGTGGTCGGCCACATGGGTGTGTGTGTGTATGTTGTGTTGGTAGAGAGGGGTAGTGAAGGTGTTTGATATTATGTTTGAGTGTGAGAGAGTATGTGTATTTGTGTGTGTGTTTGTAGGTGAGATAGAGGAGAGTTTGTGAGGTGTTTGAGAGTGTTTGGAGGGAGGGAAACCACCCAAACTACAGTCCTTAAATACCCATACCTGCTGTCCAAAATGCCACCAAAAATCTGTCCATATTTAGCCTTAGATGGCTGTCACATGGCTGTCCCCACAAGCCATAGATGGCTGTCCATTTGCCTTCAAACCAATCCCCAAACTGCTGTCCCCCTTAACCTCTTGCTGTCATGTTTTTCCCCCTCATTTCTGTCCAAACACAGCCCCCAAATGACCCCCTACATGCTGTCCATACCAGCCCTAAAAACCCAAAACAGTCCACTAAAAACCCTCCCATGGCTGTCCCCATTTACACTAAAAATAGTCCACAATACCCCACTTCATTGTCCACATTTAACCACAATAACATGACTAGGTTTCCCCTATACATGGCTGTCCAATTCCCTTTCAAATTAGTCCAATTCCACTTCTAAAATCAGTCCACTTTGACTCCAAATCAGTCCACAAAATTGCCTATGTGTGTGTGTGTTTTGTGAGATATTGTGTGTGTGTGTGTGAGAGCTTAGTGAGGGAAACTAGTACCCTATAGTATAGCCTACATCTAAACTAGTAGGAAACCTATAGGAAACCTATGAGAGTGTGTCACGACCCGCACCCACAGTGAGGGTACGAGAGCGTAACAACGCCCAGCCTACGCCGCAGTGTCGACGGTAGAACGCTGTTCTAGGTCATGAACTATAACTACATAACATGAATATACTCTCCAAAAGGAGGCCAACAGAGGTACAACTCAATCACAATCTAAGGTAGAATGTAGCACGATGGAAATAGATAAGAAATCATCAACTAAGGTACAGCAGAATGAAATAATAAAGTCTCATTATCTCTAAAATATACAACTCTGAAATTAAAGACAACAGCTAAGCATGAAAAGAAGGAACAGTCTAAGCTATCTACACTATACAAGGTGTCATCCTGAGCAGCTGCCTGAACCTCCCCAGGGGTCCAGGTCGCGAGTGTCAACTAGGCAAACTCCAAGTAAGGGTGCAGGGTTCCTCATCATCCTCTGTAAAATTTTCAACAGGTCCAGTCAGGACGGAAGCGAGTACAATTCATCAAGAAATCCCAAGTAAATGACAGAGAACTATAAAGCAGTTATAGACAGTTGTATTGATGAATATGGCAGTTTAATTTTTCAGGTGATGGTATAGAGAGACAGAAAAAGTACAAAGAAAGTAAGTAACTAAACAAGAAGAGAAACATAGCAATGAAGACTGTAAAATAAGATCTAGCTGAACTAGAGTAACATAATGAGTTCATATGGTACAATATAAGTCGAGTGTAATCCCAATGTGAGTCTAATATAAGATGAGTCGAATGTGATTCTAATCATTGTTCTAATAAGGTGAATCGAATAAGGTGATACGAATAAGGTGATACGAATAGTGATTCACAATGTTCTAACAACGATTCGAATAAATTCTCCAAGTGTGTTTAAAAATACTTAGTTAGACATGTAAACAGCTAAGGGTAAATACGGTAAATCACACACCTGGCCGGGTATGGAATGGCTATCGTTCGAATATTATTCACAGGGGGTGGTTCGAATAGTAGGAATGTTCACATGTCTAATCAAGTATTTCCCCGCCCATCTAATACAAATGAATCCAAAATCCGACACATCAATCGAATACAAGTCCAACTAACATATGAAGATACAAATAGGTGGTTCGAATAGTGATTCGTATGGTGATTCGAATAATAGAGGTAAGACGAGTAAGTATGTGTGTCGTATACATGGATTCAGAAATAAAAATACGTGTTTGTAACAGAGAATCACATACAGCTAACTAGAACTGAAGTACAGTAATTGACAAATAAATGAGAGAAGTATCAGAGAATGTACTCGCCTGGTATCTGAATGTCTGAAGTAAATATACTGTCCGAGATTAGGTACCTGACTCCTAGTTAGAGCAACACAAGTCAAGATGTATACAGGGAATGATAATAGTAATCTACAATGCGTCTGCATGCTATCTAGGTCAAACTAGACTAAAGTCAACACTTGGTCAACTCCAGTCAACTATACTAGTCAAACTAGGTCAAGCCTAAGCCAATCAAGTCTAATAAGTCTCACTTGGCCTAACCAAGCCTAGTCTAGCAATCACACACCAATCACAAGGCTATACAAGCCAAGCACAAGCCATCACATTCAATATTATACATAAGAGAAAGGAAGCTAACATGTAAAGCTATGTGTGTGTGTGTGAACATGGAGGTGTACATGAAAAGAGAATTCAACACTAGGCCCTATATCACATATATGTATATATAACTATAGGAAAACTCTATTTACCACATTAACACATTTAGCCATGTATAGTATATATATATATATATATATATAGAGAGAGAGAGAGAGAAGAGCATGTGTATGTGTTCATGGGTGTGTGTGTGTCATGAAAGTGCACAAGAACATGTGTGTGTTATCATGGAATGAGTGTTAGGCAATGCGTGAGTGAGAGTGTCAATGAGTGAGGGTGTGAGGGTTATATAGTGTAGTGTGCATTGTGTGTGGAGTGATAGTGAGGTATGACAGTTGTGTAGCAAAGTGTCAATAGAAAGTTAACATTCACATATGTGAGTTCTCATGTATCTCTTATTTAGTGAAACAAAACTAAATTCCAGTTTTATTCCTAACAAGGCTACATATATTACATCTATTATTATATTACATTCATGCTTGCATTCATTCATCATTCATTTATTCTCTTGCACCACTATATGCACCATATATTACATACTATGGAACCTACATATTCATTACAAGCCATACTTATACATGTTTACATTAGATAGGATACTTATACCTCATACATCATTTATTTAAACATTTACTCATGCTTGCATTTTCTATTTAATTACATAATGTATATACATTAACATGGGTTAAAATCAAATAGAATATTATATTACACACATGGGTGCACAAAATACATATGCCGAATAGTAACTCCTACCAATAATCAATACTGTACCATCTCAGCATGAATTAAAATCTAGGATTAAATTATGTTATAGATCTATATGTTAGCTTTCCGAAACTTCAAACGGATCGCGTTTTCGTTTCCGGAAACTCCCGGAATCGCAAAAACACCGAGAACGCGTTTGTCTTTCGTACAGCTGACACTCAAATAATTCTCCAGAAAGTTACAAAAATAATTAGGCCTATTAATACATGTTTTTCGAAAGCTAACTTCAATACGCTTCTTTTAAAAAAAACGAGAGATTAAACCGATCTTTGAGCTAGAAGTTATGATATTTCTAAGTTAGGGCTGAAATTAAAAACGTGGATAAAAATCATGACGGATTTGGGTAGTTTGAGACAAAAGAACACAAGTATATAACATAATATATAAAGAACTCACTCTCTACACTAATATATATATATGAGACACTATAGAACACATCTCCAATACAAAAATATGAGATTAAACATGTAATAATTCATTCATACATAACAACAACACATAGTGTGTCCAAATTTGGGATTTTCCCACATGGACACAACCACAACACAAAGGACACTCCTATGACCTCCAAATGGACACGAAATGGACACAAATGGAGATACAACTATGGGAGTCATTCCTATGGGTTCAAAATAGACATATATGCATGAGGAAATGAAAAGAAGAAGGGATTTATACCTCCCGGTAGATCGAATCGAAAAAAAGCCTTCCCGGAGCGACACCGATACGTAGAGATTCCAAAAGGACACGAACGAGCTCCGAATCCTCCCAAACTTGGGTAGCTTCCTCCTTGGCTAGAATGGAGAAGGAAAGAAGAAGATTTGGTGGCAAAATTGAAGGATTTGGTGGAGAAATTGCTAGGGATTGCTCTCTAGGAATTTGGGGAAGAACAAGAGAGAGAGTGTGGATGGGAATAATGAAATGAACTTGAGCCTATCCTCTCCCAAAGTGGCTGGCCATATGGGGCTATTTGTCCTATTATGGTAAGGTCCAAAATGCCCCCACTAACCTATTCTATGAGTATTAGGAAAGGGCTAATTGGTTGGGGCTAAATTAGTCATTCTAAAGTCTCTAATCACACTAACCTTATCCATAATAATTAGTCTAACCTCTAACTAAAATATTTTTATCATGTGGACTAAATTTAATATCATGTGGGCCATGCCTAACTAGTGTGTGGGTCCCACTAGAGTCAAACTAACCCCGGGTCCCCGTTTCAAGTCGGATTGAGTTGAAATTCGAACCCGATTCAAATAACCCCAAAACAATATCATAAATAATAAAATGATATCAAAATAATTCAAAGAGGTCAAATGCAAAAATATCCTTAGGCCAAAAATGACATTAAAATTTCATAATCACATGGTTAGGCTCTAGGTCAAACAGTCTCTAGGGTTTCACTAGCAAAACGTCAAAACCACAAGTCATGAATTTAAATAGTTTAAAATAATTTAAAAATCACTAAAAATCATAATATAAAATAAATATCATTAAATAATAATTATAATTATAAAATTTTAAAATTACCCTCATCTAGAAAACTGGGTGTTACAGAGTGATAAATATAGGAGTGTGTCATGTGAGAGTGAGTGGGGTAGATGAGTGTGGTAGAGAAAAGGGTAAAATTCATGATATAGATAAGGTAATAGGGTAAATCAATATCCCGTATCCTAACATGGCCTAGATACCTAGGATACCCAAATTTCTTGGTAGGTAAACCTTAGATAGGTTGATATCTAGCTACCCTAAGGAGCCTAGGCTAGTACCATGGGTATTTGCGAGATTTCATTGGTATTGGGCAAGGTATCGGGATTTACTTTAGAAGGATAAATACTAGTTTTGCCTAGAAATATGATATTGGTGTTAGAAGCCTAAGATAGAGTTAGAACTTGATTCCCGTGGTTGGTAATGATCGAATATGGTGCTCATAGACTAGTTTTGACGTCGGTTGACCTTTTTGACCAAAAGTCAACAAAAGTCAACCGAGAGTCAAACATAGTCTTTAAGCGACCCGATTTGATCGAAACCAATCCAGAGTTGACCAGTTAACCGAAAGTCAATAGTTAGTCAACATTAGACTAGTTTGACCAAGGTTTGACCTAGAGTTGACCAGAGTTGACCAGGGTTGACTTTTTGACCAAAAGTCAACTGTAAGTCAACCGTTGATCCCGATCGACCTAGTTTGACTTGGATTGACTTCCAGTGACCTAGTATGACCTAGTATGAACCAGTATGACCTAGTATGACTCAGTTTGACCTAGATTGGCCTAGTATTGACTTAGACTTGCATTCATGGATTATATTAGTTTCCTTTTTCAGTGTTAAGCCCTGTTTGACTCATAGTATCTTATTTTAGGTCTGTGATCACTCTGAGCGTCTGTTCACCTTATCAGCTCAGGACCACAGGCGAGTACATTCACTGATAGTTTTCATTGTCTTGATATCTACTATATCCGATTCAGTCGTAGTGTTTTACTTGATTCCTGACACGACGTTTCACAGACGTATACGTCGGATCCTGTCATGAGATGTTATTCCTAGACTCTCTTGGTATATGAGTATATGATATTCCTGTACTTATATAGATACTGATTTGGGAGTGGGCTGGCCCCCTGCTCTTGAACCCTATGTCATGACGTGCCATGTCCGGATCTGTGATACTATTTGGAGATGGGGGAATTATTAGGGGTTATGTGATCAAGCCTTCCTGTAACTATACATTGCTAGCGTCACCCTCACCTCACGTAGGGTGTTGCAGACACCCCATTACCAGTTATCCAGGTTGGACGACATGACTCTCCGTTGAGTACCCCGCGGATTGCCGGGCCAAGTGGATAACCATCTCTTGCTTCCCTAGCCGATCACATATCGCTCTAATAGTTCAAATCACTTTTTACATTTATTATCATACCTTATATTTCCAGTTCAGCTTTACTTACTGTACTTTCACCATGCTATAATTCATTTCTCACATGCTCTACCTGCCTTTTATACTGTACCATGAGTTGAGACTAAGTTCTGTTTGAAAGAAGGGTTACAACTCCGGTCCTTGTTTGGTTCAAGGGTTGTAACTCGGCTTTTCAAATGGTTCCCAAATCGCATATATCTTTTATCTTGTATTTCATTATTACTGTCTCTTATAGTATTTCTTAATTCATATGGAACTGCTGTTGGTGTTTGTACTTGCTCATTTTCCTGACAGGATATCGTTGACAAATTTTACAGATGACTCTGAGACTGACTGCCCGACCTACTATGGGGTTGAGTCTGATGGACTAGATTTAGACCGTGGCTTATTGGTAGAGCCACTGGACTTTGCTCACCCTGAGTAGCCTAGTTTAGTTAGGTTTGCCTGGCCTACGAGCCAGCTAGTACATTTTCAGTTTGTAGTATCTTTATACTTATATTATCTGAGACTCTGGATATTTGTGTTTACTCCGACTTGTGGATTTTGAACTCGTTTCCTGTTTTATCTATCATATCTCTTTTCATGCTATCTACCTTAGCTTTGATTATGTGATTGAGACTGTATTGCTATGTCACCTCCATTCGGAGTGTATATACTGTACAGGTACATTTATCTGTTTTAGTCGTAGTATTTACAGACCCTATATACAGCGTTCTACCGCCGATTCTACGGCGTAGGCTGGACGTAACCACGTGCTCGTGCCCCTCTTCAGGGTGCGGATCGTGACAACATCTGTGCGCAGTTAAGCGTATCTTTCGATACCTTAAGGGCACTTCTTCTGTTGGCTTATGGTATCCCAAAACTAAGTCCTTTGACCTTATTGGTTACTCGGATGCAAATTTTGCTGGATGTAAAGTTGATAAAAAAGTACCAGTGGCACATGTCATTTCTTAGGCAAGGCTTTAGTCTCATGGTTTAGTAAAAAGCAAAATTTTGTAGCCCTATCAACAACAGAGGCTGAGTATATCGCCGCAGGACGTTGTTGTGCTCAGATTTTGTGGATGAAACAAACCTTAGAAGACTATGATTTATTTTACACACACATTCCCATTTTCTGTGATAACACAAGCACTATTAATTTGACTAAGAATCCAGTATGTCATTCTCGTACTAAGCATATCGAGATCCGACATCATTTTCTTAGAGATCATCAAAATGGAGATATTGACCTTGTGTACATAGATACTGAGAATCAATTGGCTGATATTTTCATAAAACCTCTAGCAGAAGATCGTTTCAATTATTTACGTCGAGAATTAGGAATTTTGGACGTCAATAATGTTAATTAATTTTATTTTATGATTTTATTTCAATATACAAAAACTATGTTAGAGACAAGCCAATAAAGAGTCTGTCTGTCACCACAACTACGGTTGAAGCGAAGCGGTATTTAAGAGTTCTCCGGTGAACCTCCGCCAGCTGGGACAGTACTCCTACAGCTAATCTAAAACAGTCACTGTGTAACAAAATTTAATTTATAAAATAACATTAATTATATTAATTTAATGTCAGAATTACTAATCTTTGAATTAAATATTTGAAATGAGCCAATGAAAAAGAAAGTGTTCCAAACTAACCCCAGGCAAATTCGGCCAGACTTCGGACCGAATTCGGCCCGAGTTCGGTTAGGGTATCAGGTTATATAACCAGAACCCGAGAGCCTTTCTTCTTCATTGCTTCTAAATCTACCATCACAGCACAACAGCCGCGCGAAAAGCCCTAAACCCTAGTTCTTCACCACTCCTTCTCTTCCAATCCACGTGGTAAAATCAATCCAAACTTTGGATTCATGCGGAGTTCGTTGTTCTCTACAACATATTCGAATCTCGGGAGGTATAACTTCGTATTTTCCCTCCTTTCAATTTTGTGCATATTTACTTTTATTGCACAAATGGCACCTAAGGGATTTAACCCCTTCAAGAGGAAGAAGACAACCAATCCTAGTGAGGAAGGTTCATCTTCGAATCCACCCACGGATTCCCTCTTTTCGCCAGTCCAATCTAGCGATGGCGCGTTCGACGGTTTTTACTTTCAAACCCTAGATCAAGCCCTACTGTGGTATGAAGACTTCTCCATGAGATCCATATGCACAGGCGCTCCTATCAAGTGGACTGTGTTTCCAGAACACCGCCCTTATTTTGAGGCATTAGGGTTACAATATTTTGTTAAACTTTGTTTACCAGTAGCAACTAATGCCATTAGACTGTTCTACTGCAATATCATATTAAATACGTTTGACGTAAGTACTCGTGTTGGAGGATTAGATATCAATTTCAATGATGTCCTCTTAGCAGAAATCCTTGGTATTCCCAACGAAGGTGAACCGCTTGTTGATATCACTGAATTTGAATTCCCCGACGGCACGAAACTTACTAGTTTCAAAGCAGAACTCTGTGCACCTGATCGAGTTCGCTCTGGAAAGTTCAAGGCAAACAACTTGAACTTGTTTAATTATGAATTGTACCGCATCATCTACTCCACTATCCTTCCTAAGTCTACTTCAAAGGATGATGTGACATCTCTTGAATTATCTGCTATATATCACATTCTTAAGGGGATTCTATTTTCTGCCCCTAAGATCATTATCCAGATGATGGGACGTTGTCGTGCAAGAGATAGAAATCTCTCTTATGCGATGATTCTCCCACGCATCTTCCAGCGTTTCGATATTGATTTATCAACTTGTACTCAAGACCCTGAGCCCAAGTTTCTAAAATTATCTCGTCGTAGTATGACTGCTGCTGCTCCTCCTACTGTTCCTCCTACTGCTCCACCTCCTCCACCTACTCAGTAGTATGCCATGACTTTTGAGGGCATACACCAGCACCTTTCGGATTTGCACGTCTCGATGACAGATATGGCTCGTGAGCGTGAGTTTCGCGATGTCACTCGTTATCAAGCGATAGCGAATTCTCTCGCTGATCTCCGATTCGCCCAGACTGGACATTCTGCCAGTTCTATTCCTAGAGATCCAGCCTTCTCTGGTTACCGCTGTGAGGATGAGGCTGTTTATGCCTACTTTCAGCCCGGTAACGCATATGATTGGTACCGTTCTAACCGTGCTCCTCGAGACTATGTCGGTGAGTTTTACACTGGCGCTCCTCCTCACCCTTCTGGAGCTGGTACCTCTGCATCTGGTCCTTCTGGACATGCCGGTCATGCTGATGATGATGATGATGAGGAGGAGTTGTGATATATTAGTTCATTTTTGAGACTTAGACATTATCTACTGTATACTTGGAAATGCTCCGACATTCCAAGTTTCTGTCTTTAGACTTTATTATCAGTATTTCTTTTGAGGACTTGTACTGGATATTTTTTTTGTCTCTTGGACATCTTTTTATCTTTATTAGATACGTAGTTTATGTTTCACATCAGTTTATTTACTTATTTATAGCATCTTTATCTGCTTCTTTATTATAAACTGCCTGTGAAATAATTCTCTGTTATAAACTGCCTAAGACAAATACATGCCTGTGATGTTATTTTTTTATTGTCTCTACCATCTGTCATAATTTTTTTATATTTTTTATTTTGATTGCGGGGGAGTTGTAGCTCCCCTTCCCGAAATTTAGAAATATTTTATTATTATTTATTTTATTTGAATGGTTATTTTTAGATTTTATAAATTATTATTTAGTTAATTATTACGGTAGATGGTTTTAGCCACGGTTAAGAATTGGAGTACAAGACGACAAGGAATCATGGCACGGATAGTGCAGTAGCATGCTTTGACTAGTGTTTAGCCATGGTAGGGGAATGCAAAGTCTTATGAGTATCCTAACTAGGAAAACCAGGCCAAGTTGCGACTTAACCCTTACCAAAGATTTTATTTATTATTTAATTATTTATTATTAAGGTTATTGACTTGTGGAAGACCCGGTTGTACCAAACCAATCTGGACTGGGCCCGAACCGAAACCGAGCCCATGTAATCTTGTATTAAGGCCAAAGACGTCCACGTAGACGTACATATTGCATTTATTAATTTTTGATATTCCAAATAGGCATTTCATAGATAAAGGATATATATATATATACCATTATTAGTTTATTAAATTTCGTTATTATTGTTATTATTATTTTTATTGGGATCGTTAGTTAATATTATTATTTTATTGGTTATATTATTTATTTGTCAAATAAATATTATATATGTGTGTATTTGTAGGTATATATAAATAAATATATATAATAGTGTACGTGTGTGTATATATGTATATATACATAAAAATGTATGTAGGTGTATATATATAAATATATATGTGTACGTGTATGTATATATATATATATATATAAATATATTATATATGCGTATATGTGTAATATACATAAATATGTGTGTTTGTGAATATGAATTGAATATATATATATGTAATGTATACGTGTATATATATGTGTATGCGAATATATGTATACATATACGTGTATATATATATATGAATATATATATATATATATATATATATATATATATATATATATATATATATATATATGTATATGTATATATATATATATATATATATATATATATATATATATATATATATATATATATATATATATATATATATATATGTTTAGTAAATAGAAAAAAGAGAAAAAGGAAAAAGAATAAGAATAAAAAAAAACATACAGCTCTTCACTCAAATCCAATCTGTGCCTTTCTCTCTCTCTCTCTCTCTCTCTCTCTTATTCCGTTTGTGGTCACCAACTTTTTCTCACTTTGTTAAAATTTCCACTACTAAGGCTTGCATTTGAGAGATTCGAGCCGGTAAGAACTATTATATTTCCGTTGCTGTTTACTGTAGCCCATTCAAACAAAGCCCAGCCCATCCGGGCTGCACCCCTTCACCAGCTGAACAAACCCTTTCCCCCTCCCGAGTCCCAAGCCGACCCGAACACAGCACACCCTATATATCTACG
The DNA here is from genome assembly GCA_029216955.1 of Iris pallida. NCBI lineage: Eukaryota > Viridiplantae > Streptophyta > Magnoliopsida > Asparagales > Iridaceae > Iris > Iris pallida. The sequence continues at coordinate 17,386 of JANAVB010016165.1, read as the reverse complement.
AAACAGAGACAAGGAAAACCTAAAACCATATTGCAAACACCTGCGCACCGACCCCCCTTCCCAGGCGGCCGTTCGCCGCCATCGCCGCCACCACGCGCGGCTGGGCCACCGCCGCAACCAGACGCGCGCACGCGGGTGAAGGCAGCAACAGCAGTTTCAACCCACCACCTTGTAGATAAGTTTTCTCTTTGAATACTTAAAGAAATATCGATCCGTAAATTTCTATGAATAGTTGTGTTAACCCTCTATCAACGCCTTTAATTAGAATTGTCTAGGTTGCCTTAAAAGAATTATAGGAATTTCTGAAAGTTCAGGAAAAACCATATATAACAGAACGTTTATTCAGTCCCGAAACCCTGATTTGGAAGGCGGATTACAAACCAAGAGATAGGAATTTTAGAGAACCATCTAAAGGAAGTTATAGACAACATATACCAGATAAAAACCTATCTTACAGATCCTGATTTCATTAATTATACACGAAGTTTTTGTATTTCAAAAATCCAGGAAAAACTTAGTTTTTGTAAATTAAAAATCACGAAATCCTCCGATACCACGTCCGTCCCGCCATTCCGGACGACGTAGTCGCGAACCGAAAGCATCGAAAGGTGCGTAACGGCTTCGTGGTCGTGTAGGCTTTGGCGGAATTCAAATTGGTCGCATGTGCGCGACGAATTTGATGCGTATCCGTCGAAATTCACCGTATCGTGCACTTTGCAAATTCTCCAATTACTTTGTGCACGCTCGTCAGATCGAGATGAAACTTATGCCAACAGAACCGCATCGTTTTTCTGTTCCTGTATGCCAAGTTTGGTCCGATTGTGAGACAGTTGGATCGTACGTCGTTTTGCGGGCCCCACGGTCCCACTCAACGGACGATTTTGTGCACGGCCCGTCGAAATCCAACTTTGGACATACGATTGGGTTCGTATCGGAAAACCTAATCCGTAGACATGTAGTTTGACGACTTTAGAGACCGTTGACTCTGACATGCTTTTCGGTGCAAAGCGGGTCTAACAGCGGATACCGTTTTGGCCCAAAATTACCGTTTTGCCCCTGTGTCCAGAATTGGACTTAAGGACAGGCAATCCTAGCTAATTTGACTATTCTGAGAACATTGGTAATGTTTATTTCAGCTTCCGGGGACTGTTGTATGGGTTTTGACTATTGTGGCACATTGAGTAGTTCAGACTGTCGGTTTCACCAGTAGAGGACCACAGGCGAGTACAGTTTATTGTCTGCATTTCGATATTGATTTTCACTATATTTTATTGGTTGGCCATTGGTTATGTGATTATTTTCTATTATAAATTGTCGAGTCGGGAATGAGAAGTACCAAGGATGTGTGATCTGACCTTAGACAGTGTAGACAGTGATTTATTTATTGCAAAGTAGACAGTGCAGACAGTGATTTATTTATTACAAAGTAGACAGTGTAGACCGTGATTATTATTGCATTTAAACTGTGTAGTTCGTGATTATTATTTTGCAGACATTGTTTCTTTATTGCAATATTAACTGTAGACCGTGTAACTTTAGACAGTGTAGACAGTGTAACTTTAGACAGTGTAGACAGTGTAGACAGTATAGCATAATTATCCCGAGACCGATCACATATCAAAGGTACTTCTAATAGTTAGAGAAAATATTTTGTATCTATTTATTTACTATTGGTTTTCTGTATTTCCTGTTTATTTTTAAAACTCATGATTGATGTCTAACCTTTGTTTTATAGTCATTTTCTTTATTTGAAATTGCATTCAGTGAATTGTGCTCGTTCCATTCTTGACTGGAAACCAATATTTTCAGGTTAGCCGTGGATTTACTTAGCATGGGAGATACGGGAATACTTGCAGAGAAAAGCCTAGAAACTAGCTAGATAGCGGAGTTGTAGTCATTCCAATATTTGTACAAGTTTATATTTTCTGCAAATGTAAAACTTGTGATCATTGTAAGTTAAACTAATTTTTTTGAATGAGCATTATTTGTGATTTTGATCTTCATGGCCGTGACAGCGTTCTACCGTCGACACTGCGGCGTAGGCTAGCTTGGACACGTCTCGTATCCATTTAAAAAAATGGGTACGGGTCGTGACAAGTTTTTATGGTGGCCCATGCAGGTCTGTTTTTGCAAATCATGTGAACTCATGATAGTACTTAAGTTAGTTGTACTATTGCGAGCCTGCGACTAGAAAATGCTCATTCACGAATTAGGAATTAATTTAATTTAAGAGGATGACTAGGACTAGAAGTCCTTTATACAAATTGACCGATTGGTAGTCTAGGCCATACAATTTAGATGAGGAGTTATTAATGTTAATAGTTTGTCAGATCCCTATAGGTACACTATTACCTCTTGATTGGACGATATGGTCCAGTGTAGATATATTATTCACTTGGTGAGACCAGGGCTTCCTAGGATTAATATTCTAACCTAGATGAATTATTTGATTCCTTCTCCTTGCCTCTTGATATCATCCTCACATCTTAGTCCAAATTGCCTATTAGTTCCTATTTTTTTGTCCTAAGAATTATTATTTTATATGATTTTGATTATGTTACCCATACAGGAACCTCAAGATTAGTTTCGATCCAAAGGTTTTTCTCTGTGGTTCGAATACACATGGAATAGATAATAGAATATTGTATTTCTTTGTCCTCAGATATTTCTTTCCCGTGCAACCTTTTATTTTAAAGATTGTGACTGATAGGACAAATATTTATGTCTTACTACATAGTCGACTTGTTTGAATTCCTAGAAGCCCAGGAATTTTACAGATATAGTTAAAGGAATGATGGTTGACTCATAATAGCAGGACAGCAGCGCACTGTCGCCATTTATTTGAATTAGGGAGACTATGTATTCACTGCAGCCAGTAGCGCACTGGCGAGGCACGACCCCTAGAGTAGAAATGGGTTTAAGAAAATATAGGTTATAGAATGTTATTAAAAACTACGGCTAGTTGACCTCTTTGACCATAATCACACTGGTGTTAATATAAAGTAGAATATCAGATAGCATGTCACATCTGAATCACGAAACCAAGGGTTTACCACAGCCCGATTTTACGGGCGAGGCATAGTCCTCGGTGAAATGACTTCAGACGTGATTACAAGTTAAGGATACTATAGAGGATAGGACAGTGCCTTGTGTGTTCCATAAGATCCGAAGCGAATATTGGTGGAAGTTTTGTAAGTTGGATAGCACGTCTCTCGATCTAGCATTCCGTGGTCCTTGTGACCTATTGACGAGGATATTATTTGACGCCAATAGGTTTACCTAAAATATAGAGTTTAGGGGTTCATAACCCATTAGTCGACCAAGTCCTTATGAATAGAAGATAGTAGGATTGATTGTATAAGCAAGAACACAAGGTAAGTTTTGATTCTCTCTAAACTCGAACTACTTGTGCCTCTTTTTAAAAATCTTGCGTACTTATATCTTGACTATTTTGACCAATGCTGCTATTATAGTCTAGGTTTTGCATGCTTGCTCTTTTATCGAGCTTGATTCAAGACATATGTTTATTAGGGACGCCTGCTAACATATTGTCTAATCAGAATTAGTGTATTATGGTCTGATCAACCATGATACAATTGGTTCGCACTTCATTTAATTATCCTACGTGGATAGAGATATATAGGTATCTAGGATCTCATCCGCGACTGCTTGACAATTCCTCTTGAATTATACGTTCGCCTTTGAATCACGTGATTGTATTCAGTAACATCTTTCTTGAACTCTTTCTTGTTTTTGTCTTTTACTGATTTGGAAAGACAGAAGCTCGTAATTGGTAGAAAGATACCGAGTATCCCCATGGCTAGGGTAGTTGTATACACAAGTGTAGTTATCATCGGCCAGCATGTGATTGGGTTACTCGTTCTTCTTTCAACCCACAAACTACTACTGAGACTTTCAAGCTAGCTGAATTTGAGAATGATTAGGGTTTTATCCTTAGTCAGAACGCCAACCTAGGAGACTATCTATTCTCAAGAAACCAAATGTTGTGAGTCTCTAATTATTTGCTGGAAGCTTGCCTTAACTAGCAACCCTTAAGCCTTGAACCAACCCTTCCTCGACCGAAGCCCACAGTTAGACATGAGATGAGTGGACAATAGGGTAATCATTTACCGTGACACTCATCCCGAGATTGGTTTCCAACAAATATTACTCTAGTTATGTAAAATTTTATTATTAAGTCCTAACTAGTGTTGGAACACCACAGTCCCTAGCTTAGCCAATACCATAGCTTAAATACCCTGTCATATTATGATCTACCAGTTGTCAACAGCAATACACGATCACTATAACTCTTGTGACGTTAGTCTGGCAGGTTGACACAAATAGAAATTCATGACTCAGTTGTTAGAAATCTTGTGCCTTAGAGTTGGTTACCTCGTCGATAACTCTAGTATACTATAGACGAGTAGATCATCCTATTTTATCGACCATGCATCATTGTACACACTCGTTCTCCATTTATTGAGAAACGATCCTTGACTTGACTTATATCTACCGTATCCCGATACGCCGTGCCTTATTCCCTATTAACAAAGAGTCGAGGTACAGTATCCGGACTTTGGGAACCCTCTAACCTTAATATTCCTAAGACCATGTCCTATTTCTAAGATAGGTAGATTGTAAGCCTCCTAGAGTTTTGGGATATACGAAGATCTCCGATTGATCAGAATAAATTTTTATTAGAATGATAGTTAGTGCCCTATGGACTCCCACTTTCCATTTAGATCATTTTGTGTCCCCGACCATGTCATTAATAATCGGAGCACGAGACAACCTGTTACCTTCCAACAAATTTTATACGCAAGATCTAGACGAGTCTACCTTCCTCTAGGTATACCATGTCCCACTCAAACACGTCCCCTTGTACTCTATTATTGTGGTACGACTTTCAGGTCAAAAAAAAGGACGAGTTATAACCCTTACCATAATACCGGTATGCTTCCCGACTTCCATTAGAGACTCAACTTCGACTCGAATCTTTCGACCCAATATATGGTTGTGATCTACTCAAAGCCCACTACACACATGCCACTAGTGTGCCACTCAATTGTGTCTTCTCGTGCCCACTTAAACACAAAAGTCACTGAAGACGCATTTCTGGGCTTTAGAGACCTAGTTAAACATTCTGACTGCCCAACTAGTTCAACCACTAGGGTTGAAATCTATTCTAGGTTACCCTAACCTAGTAGAAATAGTTTATCATGGGAATATTGTCCAGTCAATATAGATTGAAATCCTAGGTTCATCCAACCAGCGATTGATGTCCAATTAGGAAACCCATTAAGATCCAGTAAAATCCATACATACATACCACTATATTTGGACTATTAAAACCTAACTATTTGAAATAGGTTCCTACACCTATTAGGTAGTCTCCACCTCTTGGAATGTGGTGTCATTCGTAACCATTATTCCATTTACCTGGGAGTCGCGATACGATCTTGTATTGCATTTATATCCCTTGTTTGTGCGTTTAAATAACCACGAAAAAGATCGCAATCTTGATTTCTCTCAAATTCCGTTCCGTTATGGAACTTTGTTTGAATTAGAAATTCGAGAGCAAGACTTCTGTATTGCACAGATTGTAGGCCACTCTAAGTAACGAAGGGTTCTTCGACGTAGCAAGTGACTGAAATTTAGTATCACAATCTAGCAAACAAGTCAGCGCTTCGTAAACACCCTTTTAGTTGTACCATCGAAAACTCTCTACCGCTCTTGAAACTTCATAATTGCCCTTGATCATTCCTTCTTACCCAGCTGTCCTTTATTTCGGAGCGACGAAGGTCATGCTTATTAGAATGTACCAATATTCTTAGCTACTAGTGTAAATTGGCGTGTTAAGCTTTTGGGATTGCTTGATTGATAGGAAAGGATATAGGTGCCATATGCAGTGGATATTTATGGGTAGAAATTTTAGCAATTAGTTGGAAGGTTATAAAGTTTAAAGACAGGAGATTTGAGGGAGTAGCGTGACCAAAGGTGGGTAGAAGTCCTCGGAATTTTATAGTTACAACATGACTAGAAGAAGGATACAACTATTTTAAGAAATTAATTTGAAGAGATTAAAAGAAGTAGTGGATTTTTTTTTTTGAATTTTAAGCATGTTTATGAGTTAGAATTTCGAGGACGAAATTATTTTAAGGTGGGTAGATTTGTAGCTCCCCTTCCTGAAATTTAAAAATATTTTATTATTATTTATTTTATTTGAATGGCTATTTTTAGATTTTATAAATAATTATTTAGTTAATTATTATGGTAGATGGTTTTAGCCACGGTTAAGAATTGGAGTACAAGACGACTAGAAATCATGGCACGGATAGTGCAGTAGCGTGCTTTGACTAGTGTTTAGCCATGGTAGGGGAATGCAAAGTCTTATGAGTATCCTAACTAGAAAAACCAGGCCAAGTTGCGACTTAACCCTTACCGAAGATTTTATTTATTATTTAATTATTTATTATTAAGGTTATTGACTTGTGGAAGACCCGGTTGTACCAAACCAATCTGGACTGGGCCCGAACCGAAACCGAGCCCATGTAATCTTGTATTAAGGCCAAAGACGTCCATGTAGACGTACATATTGCATTTATTAATTTTTGATATTCCAAATAGGCATTTCATAGATAAAGGATATATATATATATACCATTATTAGTTTATTAAATTTCGTTATTATTGTTATTATTATTTTTATTGGGATCGTTAGTTAATATTATTATTTTATTGGTTATATTATTTATTTGTCAAATAAATATTATATATGTGCGTATTTGTAGGTATATATAAATATATATATAATAGTGTACGTGTGTGTATATATGTATATATACATAAATATGTATGTAGGTGTATATATATAAATATATATGTGTACGTGTATGTATATATATATATATATATATATATATATATATATATATATATATAAATATATTATATATGCGTATATGTGTAATATACATAAATATGTGTGTTTGTGAATATGAATTGAATATATATATATATATATATATATATATATATATATATATATATATATATATATATATATAATGTATACGTGTATATATATAATATATATATATATATATATATATATATATATATATATAATGTATACGTGTATATATTGTGTATGCGAATATACGTATATATATATATATATATATATATATATATATATATATATATATATATATATATATATATATATATATATATATATATATATATATATATATGTTTAGTAAATAGAAAAAGAGAAAAAGGAAAAAAAAATAAAAAAAAACATACAGCTCTTCACTCAAATCCAACATGTGCCTTTCTCTCTCTTTCTCTCTCTTATTTCCTTTGTGGTCACCAACTTTTTCTCACTTTGTTAAAATTTCCACTACTAAGGCATGCATTTGAGAGATTCGAGCCGGTAAGAACTATTATATTTCCGTTGCTGTTTACTGTAGCCCATTCAAACAAAGCCCAGCCCATCCGGGCTGCACCCCTTCACCAGCCGAACAAACCCTTTCCCCCCCGAGTTCCAAGCCGACCCGAACACAGCACACCCTACATATCTACGAAACAGAGACAAGGAAAACCTAAAACCATATTGCAAACACCTGCGCACCGACCCCCCTACCCAGGCGGCCGTTCGCCGCCGTCGCCGCCACCACGCGCGGCTGGGCCACCGTCGCAACCAGACGCGCGCGCGCGGGTGAAGGCAGCAACAGCAGGTTCAACCCACCACCTTGTAGATAAGTTTTCTCTTTGAATACTTAACGAAATATCGATCCGTAAATTTCTATGAATAGTTGTGTTAACACTCTATCAACGCCTTCAATTAGAATTGTTTAGGTTGCCTTAAAAGAATTATAGGAATTCCTGAAAGTTCAGGAAAAACCATATATAACAGAACGTTTATTCAGTCCCGAAACCCTGATTTGGAAGGCGGATTACAAACCGAGAGATAGGAATTTTAGAGAACCATCTGAAGGAAGTTATAGACAACATATACCAGATTAAAACCTATCTTACAGATCCCAATTTCATTAATTATACACGAAGTTTTTGTATTTCAAAAATCCAGAAAAAACTTAGTTTTTGTAAATTAAAAATCACGAAATCCTCCGATACCACGTCCGTCCCGCCATTTCGGACGACGTGGTCGCGAACCGAAAGCATCGAAAGGTGCGTAACGGCTTCGTGGTCGTGTAGGCTTTGGCGGAATTCAAATTGGTCGCGTGTGCGCGACGAATATGATGCGTATCCGTCGAAATTCACCGTATCGTGCACTTTGCAAATTCTCCAATTACTTTGTGCACGCTCGTCAGATCGAGACAAAACTTGTGCCAACAGAACCGTATCGTTTTTTTGGTCGTGTATGCCAAGTTTGGTCCAATTGTGAGACAGTTGGATCGTACGTCGTTTTGCGGGCCCCACGGTCCCACTCAACGGGCGATTTTGTGTACGGCCCGCCGGAATCCAACTTTGGACATACGGTTGGGTTCGTATCACAAAACCGAATCCGTAGACATGTAGTTTGATGACTTTAGAGACCGTTGACTCTGACACACTTTTCGGTGCAAAGCGGGTCCAAGAGCGGACACCGTTTTGGCCCAAAATTACCGTTTTGCTCCTGTGTCCAGAATTGGACTTAAGGACAGGCAATCCTAGCTAATTGGACTATTCTGAGAATATTGGTAATGTTTATTTCAGCTTCTGGGGACTGTTGTACGGGTTTTGACTATTGTGGCACATTGAGTAGTTCAGACTGTCGGTTTTAACCAGCAGAGGACCACAGACGAGTACAGTTATTGTCCGCATTTCGATATTGATTTTACTATATTTTATTGATTGGACATTGGTTATGTGATTATTTTCTATTATAAATGGTTGAGTCGGGAATGAGAAGTACCAAGAATGTGTGATCTGACCTTAGACAGTGTAAACAGTGTAGACAGTGATTTATTTATTGCAAAGTAGACAGTGTAGACAGTAATTTATTTATTGCAAAGTAGACAGTGTAGACCGTGATTATTATTGCATTTAAACTGTGTAGTTCGTGATTATTATTTTATAGACAATGTTTCTTTATTGTAATATTAACTGTAGACCGTGTAACTTTAGACAGTGTAGACAGTGTAACTTTAGACAGTATAGACAGTGTAACTTTAGACAGTGTAGACAGTATCGCATAATTGTCCCGAGACCGATCACATATCTAACAGTTGGGAAAAGTATTTTGTGTCTATTTATTTACTATTGGTTTTCTGTATTTCTGCTTATTTTCAAAACTCATGATTGATGTCTAACCTTTGTTTTATAGTCATTTTCTTTATTTGAAATTACATTCAGTGAATTGTTCTCGTTCCATTCCTGACTGGAAACCAATATTTTTAGGTTAGACATGGATTTACTTAGCATGGGAGATACGAGAATACTTGCAGACAAAAGCCTAGAAACTAGCTAGATAGCGGAGTTATAGTCATTCCAATATTTGTACAAGTTTATATTTTCTGTAAATGTAAAACTTGTGATCATTGTAAGTTAAACTAATTTTTATGAATGAGCATTATTTGTGATTTTGATCTTCATGGCCGTGACAGCGTTCTACCGTCGACACTGCGGCGTAGGCTGGCTTGGACACGTCTCGTATCCGTTTAAAAAAACGGGTGCGGGTCGTGACAGGAGTTTTTCTCTTTTGCAATTATTTTGCTAAGTGACAACGGGGGAGAAAATGAAGGATCTAACATTTTAAACATTCTTTTTGAGAAAATACAGGAATATGAACAATTTTACTATTTTTGATTTTTATTCCAAGCAAAGATGTTATATCATTCATAGTTTGTCAATTATCAAAATGGAGGAGATTGTTGGCCCATTGGTCATATGGTCAAACTGATTTTAATAATTGATCAAACTCTGTCTGGATATATGAAGCTAGTCAGGATATCTCAGACTCTTGGACATGATCAAGAACAACTATCTACTCAGTTCAAGACCGAAGCAATGTTTGCCTGTTCGAGTCTGTATTTCTTTGAGCAATGTATTTTTCATTTTATTGAGTCTAGAAATACGTTGTACACCGAGTCGTACTGGCAAATAGGCTATTCCAAAATGATTTCAAAATGTTTTTAAAATGTCCTTAGTTTTGAAAAACATTCATATTAACAAAAGCTTCAAAAAGGTTTTCAAAAATTCCAAAAACAATTTTTAAAAACCTAACCTAACCCTGACAAAACTCGGCCAGAGTTCGGCCAGAGTTCGGTTAGTGGCCGTTTTGATTTTTGAATTCTTTGGAACTTGGTCCTCCTGCAGTTGCGGATTTGACCGAGATTTTCTCATCGAGTTCTGCCCGAATTCTGCCAGAATTCTGTCTTTGGAATTCCTATAAATAGAGAAGGAATTTCGATCATTTCAACTCACTCATTCACTTTCAATCTTCTCTCTTCTAAAAAGCTTTCAGTCTTCCAAAGAGTTTTTCTCGAGCTTCAAATTTCAGATCCCAAGCCAATTACAATCCTCTAGTCGATTTGCCAGTACGGTGCGGTCTAGAAGTTTCAGAGTGATTGTAATCAGAGGCTTGATAGAAGATTCAACTCTTCAAAATTGAAGTTGGACGAGTTCTTTGTATCAAAGCTCGCGTTGTAGAAGTTGCAAGGACTTCGTAAGAAAACTTGCGGTTTTGCCAATAGTGGATTCAACTGGTAGCAAGAGTTCTACCGACTGGAATTAGTCCTCAACAGAGGGAAAATCAGTATACATCGTTGTCTTTGCGTTTGCTTTCTTATCTCTGCCTTTACATTATTTAGTTGTAATTATTATTCTGTGATCTTGCTGCTAACATTTTTAAATTAACATTATTCCTGCTGCCAACTCTATTCACCCCCCTAGAGTATTGTGCTTTACGATTTTCGTTCCTACATAGTCAACCCTAGCAGTCAAACTAGGTCAAACGAGGTTAAACTAGGTCAAACTAGTCTAGGTTGGTCAAACCTAGGCTTAACAAGTCAATCTAGGTCAACTAACCAAATACCATACAAATCACACTAGTCTGGTGATAGATGGATCGAGGGTTCGATCGATCAGGTGGAAGATTAGGTTGGGGAAGGATTTAGGAGAAAGAATTGGAGGAATCCGATCGAGATTTGGTTTAATTCAAATCCTGGCTGTGGTTTGCGTTTACTGGGATAGGGGAGTATCGGGTCTTTGGAGTTACGGGAACAGTAACTCCAAAGCTACTGTTGCTACGCCCCCTTTTTTTTAACTAATACTGAATGTATACTTAGTATGTATATACATATAGTATATATAATTCATGATATATACACATATATACATTACTTCTTCATATACACATATGTATACCTACACACACACACACACCACACACACACACACACACACACATATTTATATATATATATATATATATATATATATATATAAAATATATATATATATATATATATATATATATATATATATATATATATATATATATATATATATATATATATATGTTCATACATTTATAAATAAATACATAATACATACTCAGTATATATATATACACACATATATAATTCATAATATATATGTATATATAACTCTTTATATATACATGTATATAATTCTTTATATACATATATATAACTCTTCATTTGTATATATATATATATATATATATATATATATATATATATATATATAAAAATATATATATATATATATATATATATATATATATATATATATATATATATATATATATATATATATATATATATATATATGACCATATAAATTCAAATAAAATCGTAAAATCAAGAAAATGTTTTCTACAATATCCAATAAATAACCTTATATAAATTACCTACTTTATTTATGTATGTTTGTAACTATGCTTGCTACTCATAATATGTACAATATCATAATTTAGTAAAAAACATTTAATTAACAATAAAAATGTTTTAAAAAAATTATATGTGTACATAAAAAAAAGAAATTTAGGGGGTTTACATACTACCCAACTTAAAAAAAAATTCGTCCTAGAAACTAAAACTAATCTTAATATATATAAATATAAAAATAATGAGATTTAATACAAGGGAGGGCAGGTACGTTAATTCGTAACTCGGTTTTCGAAACGATGGAGGAGGTGGTTATCACAGCAAACGAAATTGACGTCATATTCTACTAGATAGAGTTTTATGTATTCAGGTCTCCACCCAACTTATAAAAGTTGGCTAACCAAAAAATCATTATTACAAAACTTCTGAGTAAGACAATTCTAAGGAGAGGCACGAAAATATTGGATACTTCTGACCGCAGTCTCAGTTTCTAAGTGAGACTAGATATTGTCACGACGTTCT